>CATIWR010036832.1:0-35814 GCA_949677035.1 Omphalea diandra
GAGAAGAGGCCAGTGGAAAGCAGCAACTCAGTCCCAGGAGTTCTTCAGAACTCTTCAACGGTACTACAGCAATGCATACATGGATGCAGAGAAACAAGATGCAATTAATGTGTAAGTTGTGCTTGGTCTTTAGTTGGGACAAAAACAATGGTTGTCTTTGACGATTGCTAAGCTGTCTATAAGTATTATTACGTTTAAGTTTGGAGTCAATCCATTCATTCTAGAACTTTTTATGAGTTCACAAGGATGCCTTTTTATTTGTAGAAATGATCTTGCTTATCCTTCTCTTGTTTTAATGTTCAGAGGAAAAAATAGATGGCATATATATGTGTGTGTGTTTGTGTGTGTATACACACACATATCCTTTATTTGGTCCATGTGGTGATCCTTGAGCAGTTTCTGAAATATTATATCATTATATGACCCTCTTTTCTTAAAACAATTGTTGCAATGACAATTTGAGCAGATTCTTGGGACATTTGCAGCCACAACTGGATAAACCTGCACTTTCGGAATTGAATTCAGACCAGCATTATAGCGTGGGAAGGAATGGGCAAACATATATGGATGAAGATGGAAGGTGCTTTACTTGCTGAAAGATGACTTGAACTTGACGTATTACTGCTAGGAAACATGACCTGTAAAATGCATTTTCCTTCATTCATTGATTGGCTGTTCCTGGAACTCTACCCTCTATCTCCATTTGCCCTTGGTTTTTCTACATTTAAATATTCAGTAATTTCAGATTCAGTTATAACGCATGAGCTTTGACTGGTGTTTACTAGAGATTGGCTATGATTCGCACTTGAGATGATACAAGATCACACATTGATTGGCATCTTCTACTATTTGTCTTTCAAGCTCTCATTCATTTCTTTTCTTTTGACACCTCTGTAAAAAGAGGGGAAAAAAGGAAAGTTTGTGTGGGGGGGGGGGGGGAGGAGATGGGAGAGATCTTGGGGACATATTTTCCATCTTTTAATTATTTTTTTCTCTGTATTGGAAGTGAGATATATAACTTGATTAAATTTTATCCGCTGCTTATGAATCATTAACTGTCAAGTTCTTTACATTTAGGTCATTTTTTAAGAGGTCCTTCTCAGATGGAAACATTCTACATGAAAGCAACTCACCTATGTCAACCACAAATGTCAAGCAGAAGAAAAATTCCAGTTCAGCTTTACCAGATCAATGGGAAGGGGAAAACAGCATTCTTTCAGAGTCATCACCGGAGATCTCAACTTGTGAAAGTGACATAAGATTTTCAAGGTTTTCTTGCATCACCATTTGTTTCTTGTTGTGTCCATATCTTTCTCTAATGATGGCCAAGGGTCCACTTCTAGGATATGGAAGATAGAAAATCTGCACTACTCTGGAATGCATATACTATTGTAATAAAAGTTGAGGTCTTCACTTGTTTTGTGCTTGTGTCACTCAAAGCATAGTTACCTAGAATGCGATATGCAGTTGGTCGTGATATGAGGAGCACGTGTATATGGTACCCCATGGTCTATGAATACAGTTCTCTAAGGGTTAGGCTTAGTTGGTTCGCTCTTTTGGAAAGCGGTACATCAAAATTATATAATGAGTTCCTTATTTAGACTTTGTATATACACATGCGCGCGCGCGCACACACACACACACTCTTAAATATCAAACCTATATAAAGAAAAGATCATACATAGTTTAGAATTAAAAGTTGATACTACCTGATATATATCAAGGCATAACAAATAGAAAAAAACATAGTTGAAAAACTACAAAAAGTTCATAGCTGGTAATTATAGAAATAGAACAAAATATAAATATGTCACTTAGAGACAATTTAAGTTCTTCATTTTCTTCTTCCTTGGGTTAATGTTGGTAAAGAAAAAGGCACAATTGCTTATTCTAATGAAAAGAGAAATGGTTTTAAATTTTAGTAGTTTAGTAATTATTATTAGTCCTTGGGAATCGGAGATGATTTTTTTTCATTGGCTCTTTTTTTAACCTTAAATTTTTGTAGTTAAATAAATTTTTATTTTTTAATTAGTACTTCAATTTTAAAGATCCAGATTGTGTACTAAAAAGATCTAGAACACAAAAGTACCAGATCATGGTAACTAAGGGGGAAGGAGAGTATTAGGTAACTGACTCAAGTTTGGTTGTTTATAAACGTAGTTGTCAATGCTTTTCTTTACAGGGTGACAATCAAATGTGAAAGGTATTGCGGAAGTCATTGTGTGACAATCAAATTCTACCTAATAAGCTTCCTTTTGGAAGTGTGTGTAATATTTCGTAAGGGGAAATTATGTTGTTCTCCTCTTTTTCTTCATTGCACTGTCTCTTGATATAATTGGAATCAGTAATTTGGTATTTTTGGGGAAAGCTGGGTAAGTTGGAGGTAGTAAAGAGATTCTTGAAACAGAATTTACAGATTTTGGCAGGACAAAGATCCTTGGAGATTATTAAAATGTAGAGTTTTTGTTTAAACTTGGTTATATTTGGTTGAAGACAAATGCTCAGATACTTATGAATCAACATATATTTTTCTTGGGGGTTAAAGTGGTTTTCTGGTTTCTTTTCATGCATTTTTGCTGCAAGGAGTTCTACAAGAATTTTTGGTTGAGTTTCAATGAGATGGAGGGTTGTGCAATTACTTGCGTTTTTTTATGGTTTCTGATTTCTAAGAGAAGGATATTCTCTAATTTGTCTCTTCTTTCTTCATCAATTATCTGTAGAATTCCATTACATTCAGTCAGTCAGTCAAATTTTTACTTTAATGATATTGGCAATATTCATAAGAGATTTGACATGGTTCCTTGTGTATTCAGTATACTTCTTGTACTAGTTGTTGTATCATACTGTTTGTCATACTGAGTGGATGCTTATTTTGATATTAGAAATTGAAGTTCCATGTAAAATAATCCCATTTGATTCTGCTCATTACCCCTTAAGTTTTTACATGTAGGTACACTCCTTCAATGCCTCACAGACAGCTCTTTGGGGATGTGGAAAGAGACAGATGCCCTGGAAGCGATCACGTTTACTTCTCCGAAGACACATTGAATTGCTCAAACTTTGTTGTTTTAGATTGGCTGTCTTCCTCAGGAAATTCATGTGAAGAAGAACCATTTGAGAGGTATTTTCTATTTGATTTTTATGAACTAATTACTGTGTCTGAAGTTGCTCCATAAGGAGGTAATAATTGCCTCTGAAGTTCTCTGTGGGTTTTTTACATAACTGTACCTGTAAAATTTCTTTTAAGCATAGAAGGAACTGTCTGCTTGAGAACACCTGTATTGTAGTTTCAAATACTGGCATTTTTGGGTCGTATGGGCCTGTTATACTGATCAAGTTGAGTGATATCATGCCTTAAATGGAAACAATATTTCTGAGTGATCAAAATAAGGAGAGCAAAGACGGTAAGGAGGCACAATATGTTGGTTTAGATCCACCTCATTTGTTATGGCCATGAACCTGTGTTACTCTATCTGAACTTGGTCTTTAATTGAATGTGGAGGCTAGAGGAAGCATTGATTCTTTGATAAGTAAAGCCCATGATAAATTGGCTTTGTGTTTCTTGAAGGTCTCTTTATGGAGTCAATCATAAATTCAGATATTGTTGTTTCTCTGTTGAGTATGACTGAAATTCTAGTTTTCTCATCAGTTTTCGTACTTGTGCAGGTCATCCATACTTACAAGCTCTACAATTGCCGGGTTGTCATCTGAGAATGTTAATGAAATAATGAGTGAAACGGCCCCTTCCACGAGTGAATATGGACCCAGCGTGAAGGTCAGCATCTTCTGACTGTGCAGCCAGCATTTTTCATTTTGTTCTTGATCAACTAATTAATATTCAGATATGAACAAGCGTTGTCAGTGGTTTCTAATGGATACAAACTCCCGATATTTACATTAAGATTATCAGAGGGATAAATGAAAAATTAACTCCATTGGCAGTTGCTTATTTCCAACTAACCTTAATGTGCACATTGGTTATGTATGGACCTTTGAACAATTGGCTGATATGTTTATATCTAAATGACATGTAATATTTGTTTCAGTTTGAAAGAAAAACAGGATACACCAGAGTTCAAAAACCTGACTTAGGGCAAACCAGTACTCATGATCCCTATTATGTTTGCTAGGACAAAAAAGAGGTGAAAATGGAGAAGCAAAAATTTGATGTCTTGATGCATTCCAAACCCTTGTGGCACTTCAGAAAATTTAACCAATCTACTTGCCTTGTTAACTTGACATCCACTTCATGTTTATGTTCTGTAGGGAAGGGAGCAGAGCGGAACAGAGCTATATTCACATATTTCTGAGGAATTCTCCGATAGCTTTGTACACTGGGTAAACCATGGAGAGACACTCTTGTCATTGAAGTTCAGTTCGCTTTTACCCTGAGTTAATATTTATTCCTTCCCTAAATTGACTCAACCTGCCTAAAGATGCTGGGATATGGAGATGTTACCAAGCATAGGCTGGTTAGCAAGGTGAAGGGATAGACGGCAGGATTAAAAGGAGAAAGGCAGATGGATTCGGGGTCCTTTGCAAAAACACATTTCAGAAGGAATGCCCCCAGTCTAATAGCATTGATTCCACGGTGGAGACCTCGACGGAACCTGACTCCAAAGTATAAAGAGTAAATAGCCTACAGTTCAAAAAACATTCTTTTTGGGGCTCTTTCTTTTCTCATTCCTCTAGTAGTTTGTGTGCTTCGTAGGTTTCGATCTTGTAAATATCTTCGCTTCTCTCTTAGAGCTCCACTTTTAGAAAACTTTCAGGTCATTGATTCTTTATTTGTCCTTAACGTTTCTGTGGTCAAGTGTGATGCTAACAATTGAGCAACTTCTTGGAGGAAAGACCTACAGTTATAGGACTGATGTTGTGTATTTAAACTGTCCGAGTTCAAAAGATAGATGTCTGCTTTCCAGCTAGGATCCCGTGGTTAACTACGTCACTTTTCAAAAATATCACGGCGGGTGAATACTCCATGTTTTGGGATGCGGGTTTAGATGACAATGCCTTTTGTTTTTTTGTTGAAAAAAACAAATGTGAGAAATTCCAGATTTTGTCATTTGATTTTTGCTAATTTTCAAAGCATTGGCAAAAGGCTTAGGAACCATGTATTACCAAATTATTTCCTCCCCTCGCGGAGCTGCCTACTCTACAACACTCAGTAGTTCATTGCACTTTTCGATTAATCAAATTAAGCGTGATATCAATTCATTGCTACAAATCAAATGACGCGTGATATCATGTTGGATAATAAAAACCTAATCCAATTTCACTAATCTGTTATATTCAGCTTGGTCAGATGGACAGTACTAGAGTCGAGTACTTGTACCGAAGTTTTGAATAGTGGTGTGTTATATGGTAAAATATTTGGAGACGCAATAAAAGTTCCAAGTGGCTACTTAATAAATCAGGATTGAAGCATTAATGGCTTGGTACATGCATTAATAGATATTAGAGAATAGAAACCAATTGAAAAACAAGGATTAGGTTTCTCAACTCTGTTCTTCTGTGATAGACTACATGTTCAATATAAAACAAAACAGGTTACCGCAGTCTCCAACAAAATTAAGCATCAAGCAAAATGATACTGAGAATTTAGGTGTGGCACAACTTAGGACCCGGGGCTTTTACTGAAAATGAAAAAAATAAAAAATAAAAAATCCAAGTTCAGCCAAGAATAGGAAAGATTCTGGTGATGTGCTCTAATGGTACGCTATCTGCAGCATTTTTCTTCAGCTCAGGATGGTTGAATTCATTGCTGGGTAGGACAATGAGTTGGCCCCTGCCTTGCCCTTTCTCTAAAGTCCAACCACAATTGGCTATCTGCTGTTCAAGGAATTTGTCCAAGGACAGACCTTCTACGTTGATAGTCTGTTTCATATCCATGTTAAGGAAAGAAGTTTCACATAGATAACACGACTACTGACATGCAAGCATGAAAATTCTAGCTGGTTAAATAAAATGGATACAGTTTACAATTCAAACATCCAGTTTGACCAAAGTAAGACAATGAAGCTTACAATCAAACGGTTCAATATGTAATAACATTTCTTGAAAAAAAATCAATGGAATCATTTCCAACCTGTTATCTAATTTCTGCTGGCACCAGTGCTTTGAAAACCGGACTGGAAAAACAGGGAACCAGCTGGCTATCAGGTTCCAAACCACTTTAAAAACAGGCTAATTATCAAAGCAGCGTCATTTTGGAATGCTGCCCTATTTCCTCATTCTCTTCGATAAACCCAAATAAAAAAACACTATTCTCTTGGGCAAAACCCAAACCCAAATCAAAAAACCCTTCTTCCTTCGGCAAAACTCAAAACTCTTTCCCGATTTTGTTTGGTGTTTAGTTTGGAGATTAAGAAGCATGACTAGACGAAGCAAAAGAGACATGACTTTTGTTTGGAGATTAAGAAACTTGATGAGGACGAAGGAGAAAAGACATGGCTTTGAAAGTTAAGGCTTTAAAATTCACGGTTGTGGTACACATACTTGCATTAGTGGGCGTGAATGGTATAGTGCATAAGCTATTGAGGTGGCTTAGCCTGGGAAGGATCCAACAAAAATCTCATCTTCAATCTCTCTCTTTCCTTAATATTTCTTTATTTCCCTTCTGTTTGCTTTTTTTTTTTTTTTTCCGCTTTTGTTGTTGCGTTTTCTAGTTTGGTACAAAATATGGTATTCTTCTTCTATTGAGTATAAATTTTGAAATATATATTATATAAACATTTTGCTGTTTGGTATTTTGAAGATTTGCATTTTCTGGTTGAAGAAATCTCATCTTCAATTTGATTGTGTTTTCTCCTATTTGTATAAAATATGAAATATATATCATATAATGTATGTGAACCGGACCAGTCGAACTGGTTGACCTGGGAACCGGTAACAAAACCGATTCAACTACCGGTCCAGTTTTAAAAACATTGGTTGGCACACTGAAAGTCTCTGATGAAAACCAATTCTTTCAATGAATAAAAATCTCAAGTCCAAAACTCCCAAACCAAACATAAAATGGTTCATATAGAACAAAAAATATGACAGTAATTCATGACATATATGCCAGCACATTGCACAAGAATGAAACTCATACCTCAGCAAGGACAGATCGGGGCACCTTTTGATTTGTCAATGAAAGAAGATGAATTGCATACGCTTGGATTGCTTGCTCAAAACCTGTATTTGGTTCTTATAGTAAGCCATGATGCACCAAAATAAAACAGGCATGCTGAATAACACATCAATTATACCAACTGTACTATTATCAGCAAGACAACAACAGCAAAGGAAGTCAAAACTCCTAAAGTCTAAGTCAGAATGGACCATATCCCATAGCAATCAACAACTACAGCGCACACAAAGCTTACCTGGATCAGTAGATTTCAGAAATACAATCCAATCAGCCTAGCTGTTTTGGCATGCCAAAGGCATTTCACTCTAAATATGATTAAGCCCCCCTCCTACCTATCAACAAATCTCCAAAGTCTAAACTATTTAAATCCCATCAAATTTCCCTAAAAGTCAGTGTTCTATATCTATATATCCGTAATAGTTATTTTTTAAATGCAAATCTCCGGTCATGACATGTCCAATCAGACAACAAATACCAAAAAGACAATTAATGGACATAGCAGCAGCTATCAGAACTCATTTTTTACCTGGCACAGCTTCAACTATGTGGCGACTCTTAGCTGCTTCATCCCAGAATTGGCGGAACCTTCCTGTCTGCAATTGATTAAGCAGGTATTGAAAATTTTATTTTCCAGAAACAAAGTCAAGTAACACATCAGAAACATACCTCCAAATAATGTGAGAGAACGATCAAGGTCTTAAACTGTTCCTCCATTTGCTGACAGACAAATCAAGACAAACACACGTAAGATAATACTAATAACAGTAATAAAGGAAACATCTAGAAGAGCAAACCACCTCAAAACTTGAAAAGCTTTTCAGCGGGTGAAGAGAACCCAATAACCCAGCCCATAAACCAACCACAAACACACGCTTCTTATCCACACCCATAAACTGAATTTAAGTATAGTGTCCATTGAGAATGCTTATGTTTGGATACCTAAATGGGTGTGTTCTTATGGTGCAAAAGAACCTAGCAAGCATAAGAACAAAATAAAGTGAATGACATCCCTACCACTCGTTCAGGAATCAAAAACAGACACAGGCTAAAATCTGGAGCTGGCATTGCCATAAGTGCCTGGTATAAAAAAAAAAAAAATTCATCAGAAACACATCATAGACCAATAAAACAGCAAAAGGATGTAATTAATAGCCTTAGTATGCAATTGTAAACCACATAAATGACCTTAACCAAAATGCGAGCAACAATCTGTGTGCTCATCCGCTCAGGCTCAAACTGCAAACAGCAAACCCTAATGTCATACACTTAATTAAACATTTACATAAAAAGGCTATTTCCAATAATAATAAAAAAAGAAAAAGAGACACCTGATAGAGGCGAAGAAGGCATAGATTTGCATCCAGGCTATATGTTTGTGATGAAACCTGATACACAAAAATCGATTAGAAAACCTAATTCGGTCATAGAAATGAAAGCATGATAATATGAACCTGTTCGTTAACATAGTTTTCGAGATCGGGAAGGATATCTGGATTGTACGGATTCACCGCTACCAGCTGCTCCACGGTGTATGCCACTTGCTGTTGCTGAGTCTCTCTGTCCCTTCCCATAGGCGTCTTTTGTTTTAAACTACTACTACTACTACTTCTTCCTCTATGCTAAACCCGTCTCAGTCTATGCCTATGTGAGGTTTTTATCTTTAGGGTAATGAAAAGATGATGGTATGAAAAGACAAAATGCCCTCGCTCGATAGATTTAGCTGCTACAGGTCGTTTCTTTTGTGCTACCAACGACATTACGGGGGATTTAGGGAATCAATTAATCAGTAATTTCTGATTTTTTTGGTAAAATCTATAAGGATGGGCATTTTATCCTACTCAACATGAATGGATCAGATATTATCTGGTTCGTTTCTATGTTGAAATCGGGTTTAAAATATAAAATTTTAGTTGGTTTCAGATTTTATGAAACTCAATCCGATTAAATATAATTATATTTGTATTATTTTTTTATAACTAATAATTTATTTTTTAAATTTATATATATTATATCAATAAATTGAATATCAACATAATTCTATAAATATAGATAAAATACATATATATTTTCAAAATTTTATGTAGAAAATGAATAAAAAGTTGTGAAAAAAATAATTTTTTGGTAAAAACATAACCTAGTATTACCGGACTCCTCATGCTCCCTTTCTTCTTTAATCTATCCTTACTTATCTCCATCATTGCTTCTCTCTCTCTTTTCAAAACATATCAAAAACCAAACTATATTGCATCCTCATTTGGAATTATCATTAGCCTAATTCTTAAAAGCTTCTCATTAAAGAATATCAATTTCATTTTTTCCACCACTATTGGTTTCAAAGCCCTTATTCCATCCTCAAACCTCATAGTCTCTAAGATAATATTTAGTAGAATATAATAAAATGAAATCAAATATAAACTCAATAAATTATTAATGAAATGTAATGAAATATAATTAAATGTAAATTCAATGAATTATTAAATAAAAATTTATTTACATTACATTATATTTCATTATATCCTATCATACATTATCTAAGCTCTTATCTTTATGGACCTCATCCTTTTTATCTCAATTTGACAAAAACACATTATCAACCTCATAAGAAACAACTTCAACTTATTTGGACCAAAATGCCTTAGTTATGATATTGGGCGAAAGAGGGATGTTGTTAGTAGGCTTATGATTATTAGGGTTCATTTCAGACTCCATGATAAATTATGATCAAGTCAAATCAGAGAGTAAAACCACATAAAGATTTTTAATTTTATTAAAATATAATTAGAGATGAATAGAGTTCAATTTGTTGTGCTACTTCTACTGTAAGGAGCACACTGCATCCTGAGAGTAACCCATGAGCATCAACTTGGATTAAAGATGAATAGAATTGTGATACTATCTTTGACATAGTGTCTTCCAGTGGCTTCTGATCTTGGCCCCATTTGAGTATACTTCAAAAACTGATAAAGCACCTACAAGAATTCAGTTTTACTAATGTCACAAAGTGAGAAAATAGTATATTAAGTTTTAAATATCCTTACCCTTTTAATAAAAAAAAATTACCGTTGACTGAAATTTAATTTTGACATAGAATTTTATTTGCTTATTTCATTTACACAAAATCCAAAACTTTTAATAGCACTATATTATGACATTTGATTAACTTCAAATGTCAATAAAATAAGCAATATCTTTTATTGAAGTCTAAAATTTGTAATATTATCATCAAAGTTTATAATTAGGTATTCAAAATAAAATTATGAAATTAATTTTGATTCTTATTTTTTTTTATGAGTGAACCAAACATGCCCTTATCATAATCAATAAAAAGAGAGACAAAAGCATATTGTTGTTATTAAAATACCAAATAAACCTCCAAACTTGTATCAAAGTGACAATAAAACACAAAATAAACTTTTTCGTCAAATTTACCCGTGAACTTGTATTGTTTCATCATAAAAGTCTTTTTTGTCAAAATTACCTATGATCTTATAATAATTATGCGCATTTATCCAATTGTAATAGATATAGAGAGAAATGAATTAAACAAAAATATAATATTGTACAAAAATACTGTCAAAAGTACTCATCGTGAGGCGAAAAGTCTCTATGGAAGTAGAAATATGACAAAAAATTTTTCTATCAGGAGGGTGAAATAGAGAATAAGGGATAGTTTTTGTCCCTTCCACTTATCATTCCTAAGTTATGTTTTTTTAACTAATATTTTGAACTCTGTGATGAAAAAATACAAAATCGAGAGGTAATTTTGGTGAAAAATGACTTTTATGATGAAATAATATAAGATTAAAGGTAATTTTGAGGAAATAAGACAAGTTCAAGGGTAAATTTGATGAAAAAATTTATTTTGTCTTTTATTATCACTTTGGGACAAATTTAAGGGTTTATTTGACACTTTAGCCATTTAGCTACATATTATTAAGGAAAAACGTATATTTTGCCCCTTGTGCTTTCCTTTTTTTTAAGTTTTGTCTTTTGCACTTTGATTTCTACAAATTGTCCCTCCATACAGTTTCATTTTTATTGAGTTTTGCTCCTTACACTTTTATTTTTGTTAACATTTATTCTTTCATTAACAAAGCATGAAAATAGAAGTGTAGGGAGAGATATTAACAAAAATAAAAGTGCAAAAGGTCAATTTGTAGAAATGAACATGCAAAGGGCAAAACTCAACAAAAATGAAAATGCATGAGAATAATTTATATAAATGAAAGTGCAGTGAGAAAAACTAAAAAAAAAATGAAAGTACATGGGATAAAATTTGCGTTTTCCTATTATCGAACAGGAAGCATGCATTTTCATTTTAAACGCAGCAAATCAGTCTCTACTTAATTAGTCAGTTATGATGCATTAATTTCTTCACGTTCGATGATAAGAGTGGCCAAGAAAGTTAGGCTCCGTCAGAAGAAACAGTAACACACGACACGTCAAAGGACAATGCTATTTTCATGACCGTGAAATCCATCAATCCAAGAACAACTTCTAATGCAGTTTTCATTGATATATTGATTATCAATAATTTAATTGGGCTTTCGTTTTGCACGTGTCATACCAGTTAAGACAGGTTTTCCCTCCCTCTCTGCAGAAATTTAAAAGCAATCATTCCATGCTTTAAGTTTAATTTTCATTTCTGCTGCCAAAGTAATTATAAGGCATCATAGAATTCTTGCACTGTAAAATGTACATAATAAAGCTGCTTGTCTCTCAAAATGCTCTTCTATCAATACAAAGAATGAACTAGAGTCAATACGCAACTCTTTTTAGCTATAAATGTAAAAGAATTGATATCAGATTCCAGCCCATCCATGTCTTTTTATCCGAAGGACTTACGAAGGTTAGCTCAAATATCTCCTCGCTAACATGTTCGCCTGATTCGCAAAAACCAACAAGCTTAGCAACTATTTCAGCACTCTCCTGTATGTGTTGCATGTTAAGAGGGTCTGTCCCTAATTTATTCACCAGTTGCACCCTCCTTTGTTTTCCAACTGGTGGGATTTCCCATTTGGCATAAAGCATTTCTCTTTCTTCGGCTGCTAGCTTTGAACTCACCCTCTTAGAGCTAGATATTCCCTTCCTGTCTAAGAGCTTTTATGCTGTATTCAACAATTAACAAAATGGTCAGTTCACTAATATGGGTTTTATCACCACATTCAAAATGGTCAGTTCACTAAACAATAATCACCTTGACGACACTGATCCCACAGGTTCATCGCCTAAAAGTGCAGGACTTGCATTGCCAAGTTCTGACAATTGCTGCTCCAACCATGACAAGCGTCTGAGCTCAACCTCCATATATACCTGATCTGAAGGGTCTCCTTTAAATAACAGATAAAACTGTGTTCTGTGGACAATTGAAACGTGGCATAAATGCCATAAGATAAAGATTTGCTTTCTTTGATCCTCAAAGAGCAAGTGCCATGGCGTGGGTGACTCATCAACAGCACCTTTCTCTACAGTTGCAGACTCATTTGCCTCCAGTTCCAATACCTGATCAATCCAAGAAATTGAGATGATACTTGAATTCAACATGATGACCATACAATTTTATTTATTGAGTTATGAAAAATATCACGACAGTCAGCTATTCAGTAAGTTAGTAGCGCAGACATCCACATTTGCAGTTTCGGATTTAAGAAGCAACAAAAAGATAAAGACACCCATCATGTATAAATGCATGGGTGTTCTTCCCTAAAATTTTGTGGGAACAAGAACATAAATGTTGTATGCAAGAGAATGCCACTAATTCTTTAGTTCTCTGCAATCACGATAGAGAACAAGAATTTTGATGATGTACAGTATGTATGCACATTTTTAGTTCTCGTCATTTATGGGCATAAGATTCTGTATATGTTTCAGTGGTAGTATTGTATCTATTAGCTGCAGAGTAATCAGGCCAACTATTTATCAGGAAAAAAAATCAGAATGGTAAAACTCCTAACAACGGATACTCAAGATTAGTGAAACTCATATAGCTCGTTGACTAATAACTGCAACTAAAGTCAAAACACCAACTATTTCTCCATGTGAAGTGTGAAATAAGAGGAGTCGAAGAAAAATTTTTTACCTGGCAAACCAGAAGTTGCTTTTGGTTTTGCAGTTTTGCCACCCTTTCTTTTAACTCAGTTACATAAGCTCTAATGCTCCTAATATTTTCTTCAGCAGCATTTTTTAACATTCTCTGCATTTTCTTCACATTCACTGACTTTGATCACAAGGTTGGAATCCCCTCCCTTGATGATGTAGAGTTGCGGCTTTTATCACTCTTTAGGGGAGTAGCATCAGATGGTCTAGCTGATGTACTGCTACAAAACGATGGATTACTGTTCTCTGGAACTCTGTTCTCAATCTCGCTATCCACCGCTCCTCTAGAAGAGGACAGAGGTGAGCATGGGGACCTTATGATATTTTGCATGTTTGAACTATTGCTCAACGCAAAAGGAAAAGTTTTTTTCTCCTTCAGTTGGGACTTCAACTCTGGAGTCTCCTCATTACTTGAAAAAGAGGAAACCAGCATGTCTATAGATTTTTGAACATCATCAAGCTTCCTTTCTAGCGATGCAATGGTGCTTTCTTGAGAGTTTAACCGAGTGATCTCTTCCTTCAGGTTGGCCTTGTCTCCAACCACAATTTCTTCAATGGAGCTAACAACTTACATGTCCTTAATTTCTGACAGCATCTTTGCTATGGTTTCTGTAGTTGCTTGACTTCCCAGTCTGTGAGAAGCAACCTCCTTACACAGTACATCAAGTGCTTGATTTGCTTCATCACCTAGTTGCCTCTGTAACTGCTCAAGCTTACGTATCTCCTGAACAAGCAGGGATGGATCTGTGGAAGTGACTGACTGCCTAATCAGTGCCTGCCTTCCAGATGCATTTCTTTGTCGTGTTTCTCGAGTGTGTTTACTTGTATTTGTTTCATCATCGACAGGAAAAGAAAGACATCGGACTACTTGACTAGATGGCCCACATTGATTTTCACCCTGAAAATCTCATAACTTAGAGACAAGCATTGAAAATGGAAAGAAATAAATGCAATGGTAGTTTGCTTTAGTACCTTTTGCTCCTTGTGTGCTCTTCTTTCCTGTTCAAGCTGACATTGTGCAAGGTCTCTCTGGCGCTTCAACTCTTTCATTTCCCTCTCTATCTGCAAGTGAGAAAATATACATAAAAACCATATGAAGATAAAAGCACTTCTCAGACTTGTGCTTGCTATTTAAATATTAACATCGAAGATAAAGCAATTATACTGAGGTAATAATCATATGCACTAATTCAAAGAGAAGCAAAGCACTTTAAGAGTCAGCGTATGATTTTTGTTTGTAAAGTTAACTTGAGTATTTTCTCACGAGACGTACCTGTTCAATTTTCAAATCCTTTTCAATTAGTAATGTTTTCAAACAAGAACCAGAAGGCTCACTTCATAACTCTGCTTCCAGTCTGGCTACTTCCTTCTGCAAATGTTTAACTAAACTCTTGTCTGAGACAACCTGAAACAGTCAGATTTATTAACATCAAACCTTAAACAATGCAGCAATTATAACCTTTCTACTAGAATTTCAGAGGAATAAATGGCCAGATATCAATCTTCTCTAGCATAAAAGGGGAATTTTTTTCATATTTGTAGCATACTTATGATTTAAAGCAACATACCATGTTTACTTGAGCACTGTTTGTAACATCCTTTGCACTAGTTGCAAATGAAAGTGTATTCCTTGTTTCCTCCACATGACTTAACGCTGGACTCATAGTACATATAATTGCTGTGCAAGCATTACCTCCAAGTGAATGCTGCAATATCCATGTGAGTTTTGAGTCTCTATATGGTATGTGACCAATTCTCTTGCCACCGCTGCAAGCACAAATAGGGTAACCTATTTTATACATCTAAAGCTTTTCCACCATTAGTCAATGACCAGGAATGATATTGGCACAGAGAGTAAACCTAAAAATGCACATAAACTGAGAATTACTCCTATCATTTCAGAAGACCCAAAGCAATTTACAAAAAGTTTAATGGAATTACAATAAGCTTCTAAAGAACAATGTTTAAATTCATCCTTACAGCAAATAAAAGAGCAGTGAAGAAAATCTTTGGGTATTTATGATAAGCTTATTTTGAAAAGTGAACAAAATCATGTCACACAACATGAAGCTCGAATATGATAAAAATGTCTAGCCTTTGGAACTAACTGACATTAGCTTTCTTATAACTGTTGTGAGTGTCAACAAGCTGCGGTTAATATGACTTCCTTCCTTTAATCTTGCACCATCCGCATTTGTTTGGGAGGCACGTTCACTTCCAGCAAGGTCCACAAGATTCTGCAAAGTTAAGAGTCTTTCAGTGAATACATCTTACTGTCAAGAATCTTGGTTATGGAGAAATGAACATATACCAAACTTGCTAAAAAGGACCTCACACGTCCTGAATTTTCCCTGAGAGTGCTCTCAATGGTCTGCAATTCGACAGAGTAATCAATACAACATAAAATTTTAGTGTTATGATTGAGCATTTTCCTACAAAATAATAAATAATTACAAAGAACAGGAATGTGGTTCTCCATGCCTGTATGTAACCTATAAAAAGTGCCAGATAAGCCAATGATTGCTTTTATTAATAAGCAAGAATGCACCATTCGAACATGATTAAGAAAACTTAATAATATCAATCAAGCTTACCAGCCATATTATCTGATGTGATCTTGAGCTTTTATCATTCAAAGCAGTTTCTCCCACTTGCCTTTGAGCTGCAGAGGCAATTGTCAGAAACAGGAAAAAGTCAAGGAAGAGAAGTTGTTCATTATACAGGACAAGGAAGAGAAGAGTATTTATGTAAGCAGCTTCATGGGACTGGACTGGAGTTAGTAGAGAGGATATTGGCTTCTATATGTATGCATACATACAAATAAATACATAAATTTTAGCATCTGTACATGTCTTCACTCATTAACCACAGAGAACCATATGATCTACTGCCATTTAGATTTTGCTTAGCACAACAGCTTGGTTGGCCATAATTGATCCAAAAGACATGATGTTACGATATTAATACACCTTCATCTATGAGTTATAATAGACATAAATGGTAAAATTACCTTCACAAATTCCAATCAAGTGCCTTAAATGTTGGCTGTCCTTAACAACTTCAACTAGCTTTTCCACAATGATTCCTTTCTGTTGTTCCAAAAAGAAAAATATGTTAGCATTGAATGGCAAGAAACATCCTCTTGGAATTTTCCTATTGTTTTGGACATACTTTGGATATACCTCAGGGTCATCCAAAAGCCTAAGGGGGACCAGACTCACGATTCAAAAGGTCTATAACAGTTTCATTATAGATCTCCAAGGCTGATATTTTCAGAATAAACTCCCTCTCTTAAGTCTGTAAGTTGTAAGAAACAAACTTAAGCTCAACAACTTCTCAAATTTCTAATTCATGAATGTAAAATTCCATCATTAATTTCTTTGTATGCTAAGAAATTGTTAGTCCTCTCATCGCCTATCAGTATATTAAGTGGTGATGAGTCACATTGAATATTTCGTTTCATAGCATAATAAAGAAAATCCAGCATCATACTTAAACTAGGTATTCTAACCATTTTTATGTCATACTTCCATTGTAATGCATTTATCTCACCCAGCATTCCCAAACGTGTAAAAAAAAAAAAAAAAAAAAATTCTCCATTATAAACAAACCATAGCTTACATTATGGATGTGCTCATAGATATCTTTGACAGCATTTTCAGTGACTCCTTTCATGGTGAACGTCTTATCACTACTTGTTTGCCCGTACGCAAAGATTGTTGCTGCAAGAAATTAATAGAACAACAATCAGAATTCCTTGTGAAAAAACAAAGAAAACACTAACCAGAACCAAATAAAGCACAATTTCAAATTCTTATCTAAATGTTTAATCACCATTGATCCCCATAAGAGCAGACAGAGCAACATTCTTTGCTCCTTCTTCATACACTTTCTGAGTTGAGCAAGCAGGATCAAAAACTTTATCTGCCACACAATCATCAATCCACCAAAAACAAATCAATCACAAACAGAAGCCACATCTATGCACACTAGAAAACGGCGATCCATGAATCCGTAATATATAAATACCAAAAGCGTAAGGTGTCGCTGGTCGCTCATGATTAGGATTCTTGAACACAATGACGTGATCATCTGGGCAATCCCAAGCAATAAGATCATACAAAGCTTGTTCCCTCCTGCTCAACGGCCATATCCTAACCGTAACTAAAATCTTCTCCTCACGTGCCCGTGGCCCACCACCTGGAGTTGAGGTTGGCGTCCTCTGTATCTTACATGCTGGGGTGTGGCTGGCGTCCCAATCATCACTCTTCAGATCCATAACTTCAAAATTAGCTTCAAAGAATCTAAATCGAATTAACCGTGATTAATTAGGGAAACTTCTTATCTAAATTCGGTTAAAGTTAGTTCTAATTACTTGAAACCCATTCACCAAAAAAAAAAATTACTAGAAACCCTTAGCTGACAAATTAGGAAATTAGATTTTTTTTTCTTTTATTTTTCTCACCACATCTGGAAGGCGAACGCCACTAGAGGTCATCAAGAAACATGAGTTCGTTCCAGTTTTAGACGATATTTTACGAATCCAACAAAAACTACTTGAAAGAAAAGTTAGAATAAAAGGAATAAACTTACAATGCAGTTATAGCGGAGAGAGGACGGAAAATCAAGAATGCGGTGGTACGGAGGCCAAGGGAAGCAATATAAAAAGCAATGAATAGTTGGTAAGTAACCGCTTCTTAGCAGGGAGTCCTAAGAAGAGAGAGAGAGAGAGAGAAGGAGGCCATGTAACGGCTACTTCTGTTATTTTATTTCGTCTTTTTCCGTTCAGTGCGCGCATTTTCGAGTAGTGTAAATTTTTTTGAATTGAAAGACTGGACGACGGTGACGGCGCTTGACTTCATTATGCACACGTGTAGGTAGTAAATACAGTCATTCCACCTGGCTGGAGCCTGGATCTAGAGCGATGAAAATTAATTAAAAAACTTGGAGTATATGATTTTGATTTTTTTAAAAAAAGTTCTATTAGTTTCTTAAAATTGTAAAGAAATAATTAAAACATTATACTACGCCAAATTTCAAATTGTTTAAGGTTTTTCTAAAAAAAAAAAAATAGAAAGTTTCAAATTGTTTTAAGTTAATAACACACTTTTGTGAAAAAGAAAAAAGTGAGCAACACTTTTCATCATGATGCAGAATAAAACTTTCGTGACTGCTTTTGTCTTATGCACATAAAAATTTATAGCATGATTTCCTGTCCCCATTATGATTTTTGAAATTCTAATTTGTCTCATGGTACATTATTTTGTCGTCACTTGTTAATATATATATATATATATATATTAAAATCGAAAGAAATTCTTAGAATATTAATTTATAACTTTTTTAACACCTTTTTGAATTTTGCCAGTTATTTTTTGGATTAATTTAAATAATATTTATTTAATTAGGAATATTAAATAATATCCTTTTACCAAGTATGCTTTCCTTTGTTTCCTCTCTAACACTATGTTTTGATGGGGTATTTATAATGAAATGAAAGGATTATTAATGAAATGAAATACATTGGTTTGGTTTGGAGAGAAAGTATTAAATTATATTTATGTTTTGGATGGTAGGAATGAAAATAAATGGTTTGAAATTAATTTTATTTATTTGCACTGGAATGGAATGAAAAGTTAACTTAAAATTGACAAAAATACCTTATATATACAAATATAATTTTCTTTTATTTTTTTATTTATGAAATATTTAATATTAAAATATAAATTTATTGTTATTATTCAAAAATTATATTTTATTTTTATTCACAAAAAATGTGAACAATTAATTTTTTATAATTTTAAATCAAGGGTAAATATGTAATTTTAGTACCCAAATTTTCCAAACTCATGCAAACACTCCAATTTAGGGTGTTCGCATTTTAATGGTTTGGAAGGGTTTGGGAGGGTTTATCAAACTCTTCCATTTCATTCATTTCAATCCAAACATAAAATTTTTTTCTAAACCAATCCAATTCATTTCATTCCATTATAAACACCTCATCCAAATATAGTGTAACCCTCTCTCCTTAACCTCTTCATGCTTAACCGTGACTTCAATGAATAGGTTGATGTCGCCATGTGCTTGGCAACTGTGATCGAGCCAAAGCCAGAGTAGTTAAGGAAATTATTGTTGAGGAGTGTTTAAAGTGAAGATGATGGTGTTAAGTGTGGGCAGGAAGTGGTGATCATTTGCACTAGTTGGGATGAGTGTGGATGCTAGCAAGGGCAATTTTTAATTTTAATTCTATTTATTTATTTATACAAATAATCATTATTCTTTCTAGTGCACGCGCTAATATCATTTTGTATACCCAATCAATTCTTTTATTAATTTGGTCTTAAATAAGCCAAATCAGAATAGATTTAGACTATTTGACTATATAGTTAATTTATTCTTAATTAGATCTTTTTAAAAAATTGAGGGAGCAAACTAGTCTTTAAGGCTTTTCCGATATACAGGCCCTTTCCTCTGCCTCGCTCTTGGACAAAACCGGCTAGGTTTGCTTTGTGCAAGCCCAACCATTGACTCGGGCCATGCTGTATTCTTGTTCGGGATAAAATGATCAATCTCTTGGAAAAGAAATCTGTTAGAAGCGGAGACAATAACTGACCCATGATAGCTTGCAATATGCTTTTAGACCTTACTGCGTATGCTAAACATTTACCTATTTTGTGTCGGTGTTCAATCTTGTTAATGATAAATTCACAATTTTAAAGGCATTCTACTTATTATTGTGGGCTCTTCATCTTACAGCCATCAGTTTGTTTCCACTTTCCAGGATATGCAACAAATTCATTTTGGTCATCTCTCATTTCCAGGTAAAAAATTTGAAATTTGGGTTGCGCTTAATTGCTAAATCGGGAACTTGTAATAAAAGGGAATGAATGGGATTTTTGGTGATTGGTCGCTCTTGTCAAATCATGTAGTGTGGTGGGATGGGAATCATTCTTAGAACCACTGGCTTGGCTTTCTTTACATAAACCTTAGAAAGAAACCGACCGTAAAACGTGCCACTAAGTCAACAAAGTTAGCTGAGGAACTTTTTACGCTTAAAAGGAAACAAATGATATTAGAGCATCCAATTGTCAAATTTCATTTTCATGTCACATATAAACCCCAACAATTCTTTCTGATGCGTTATGAGTATTCTTCCTTTTCTGGAACTCTATTCCTTTCCTTTGCAAAATCATTACTAGTTAGGCTCCTTTTACATATATATATATATATATATATATATATATATAACATAAAAAAATTTATTTTTTTAAAGAAAATGAATTTCTTAAATGGGTTTATATGTTAAAAAAAAAAAAAGATTTTATCGGAGTTCTACTCACATATATGTACTATATTATTTTTATGAAGAGATATGATGTTATATCTGAAGTACTGAAAATGAAATATCAACTATAGGGTAGGACTTGGGTCTTAATTTCAATGAAACTTCATTTTATCTAAAAAAATATATATATTATAGGAAAAAAAATAAAACAAATATAATTTAGGTACACCACGTGTTAAATTCATTAATTAAAAAAATAAATTTATAATATCATACAGACTATACATCATGTTACCTTTAATATATATATATATATATGACCCATCAAATGTCGATCATGGACATTATCAATATGAATCAAATTTTATGCACTGGAACACGTTCACTTTTCTTTTTAGTTCAGTCAGGTGGTTCTATCAACATAATAGAATATATTGTTCTTGTTTTTCCTTTTCTTTTTAAATAAAATAGAAGATTGGTAAATTATTTTCACATCTACACATGTTTGGAATAAATCAAATTCTCAAAGCTCCACGGACTATAAAATGTATTAAATTCAAATTATCCAAGTGGGACTCAAATTTTGAAATAACAATAAAAAAAAAAGAGTGAGATTTGAATTTTCAATTTTTTAATATGTTCTTAAACTCTTATCACTAAATTAATGTGCGGTTGAAAACATAGCAAATTATTGTTAGATCATCATAGCATGCTTGATTTTTTAAAAAAAATATATATATAGAAAATAAGGAATCGTCCATATCACAATCAAGAACTTCAACATCATTTCATCATTTTTTTTAACCCACATTTCAAAATCAAGGTCACTCAATTCATCATTTCACATAGCTCTTATATGTAAATCCACAAATCTTCCCCCTGATAGCTTATATGATCATATCAAAAGTGCTTTCTGTTATGGTTTTTAAAATATAGAAAATAAGAAAATCTTTCATATCGCAAACAAGAACTTCAAAATCATTTCATGATTTTCTTTTCTTGGTACCCACATTTGAAATTCAATATCATCTCATATAGCTGTTATATATAAATCCACAAATCTTGCTTGTGACAGATTATATGATCATATCAATGTCGATTCATGTTATTTACGGTTTATGATAATAGTTTATTATCTAATTGAAATCATGATTTGATTTGAAAATTTAATCTATATTTACTTAAAAAAGTGACAACTTTTTTAATTAAAAAAAAACTCAACCTTGGCTTGAGTCGGAAAAAAATTCAAAACGACTTTAATTTGAAATAATCTAACTCGATACATGGATCAATCTTATTTGACTCAATTTTGACATGATTTATAGATTAATTTCAATTAAATTTATTTAAATTTGTTATATTAAAATCACAAAAAATTTAATATGACTCAAATACTCAATCCAACTCGGGTGGAATAAATTTGAGTTTTTTCAATTGGCTCGATATCTTATTTTTTGCACTCTATTTTCACATGTAACACTTAGAGTGTTATTTCTTAAAAATAAAAAAATAAAAAAAAAACACACTCACCCACTCTGACAACCTCCATGACGCTTGTTAGCCAATTGGGTGTGAGAATTGAATTTTTTTTTTTTTCAAGGAGAGAATTGATATCGTCAAAAATATCAAAAAGTACATTTACTGTGATGATTATCATAATTAATATCGCATCCTAATTGTTTTAGGCTATTGTAACTTATGTCATATATAATTTCTCAAACAAAAAAAATGTCACATATAATAATTATGTCCAACATTTGAAAAAAAAAAAAGTCTGGTATATATTAGACCCGATTTTCTTTTTCTTTTTCCGAATAAAAATCGGTTATTAACATAAAACTAGAAAAGTTAACTATAAAAATCTAAATTATAAACTAACATCATATATAAAATTTTATGAACAAAAATTAGAAATTAATATATATTATTAATTTTAGTCTTAAAGTTAGTTTAAACCATTACTTGTTTTAAACTATTACTTGTTTTTATTAAATAATTGTGTACAATATAACTACATATCATTATTTTACATTATATTATAGAAAATTATCATATTAAAAAATTTTAAATAGAAAATCTAAAAAATTAGTTGTCATATAAAAATATTTTTAAATAGAGAATTAAAAAACTTAATAACTAAAAATTTTAAATAAAAAACTAAGATTATATAAACAAATTATAAACATAAAAATCTAAAAAGAAAAGTTTTAAACAACTTCTAAATAAAAATTAAAAAATTTTAAAAAGAAACTTGAGATTTAAATTAATTTTATTTATTGTTTAAAATGCTAAATATATAAGGTATAATGACAATGTAATAGTTTGTTAGGAACTATTTCATTTAAATTTAATAAATTTTCTTTTAAAATTATATCACATAAGATTGAGATATAGATCAATAAATAATTTTGTTATAACTATCTCATATATGTATATATAATTTGTAATTATTTATTAATTTTTATTATGATATATTTAATATTATTTGTTTGATTGTTTGTCATGAATTACTTTATTTAAATTTAATAAATTTTTTCTCTTAAAATGGTTCATATAAGATTAAAAGTATAAAATAATAGATAATCTTTTGTAACGACTATCTTTGGACATAATTACAAATTTTGAAATTTTATTTTATTATTTTATTTTTTTGATTAATAAAAATAAATATTAATATTGTTTTAAATTTATATAATCATATAGTGCAATGCACAAGTTCATGACTAGTACATTATTAATTTTAGTTTTAGAATTAATTTTTAAAATTATTATTTGTTAATTTTCAAATAATTATATATAATATAGTCACGTGTCATTATTTTCTATTATGTTATAGAAAAAATTATAAATAAAAAATTTTAAAAATTATTTGTCATGTGAAAAAAGCTTTTAAATAGAAAATTAAAAAATCCAAAGGTAAAAATCCTAAAAAAAAAATGCTAAGATCATATAAAAGATATTTATGAAAAAAGTAAACAAATTTGAAAAATAAAAATTTTGAACAACTTTTAAATAAGTAATTAGAAAAATCTAAAAAGTAAAAAATTCTAAATCGAAATTGAAGATTTGAATTAATTATCCAAATTCTCAAACTTTTAAGTGTATAAACGTTAACAACAGTATAATAAATTATAAAAAAATTATTTCATTTAAATTTAATAAATTTTATCTCAAAATTATGTCGTATAAAATTAAAAGTATAAATCAATAAATAATCATCTACTACTAATACCTCAAATATGTATATATAATTTATAATTATAAATTATTTTTATTTTTATTATGAAATTCTTAATATTTTTTATTTGGTTTATTTTTAAAAATTATTTGTTCAAATTTAATAAATTTTCTTTTAAAATTGTGTCATATAAAAATGTGCGAATCAATAAACAATTGTTTGTTACAACAACCTCCATACGTAATTACAAACTTTGAAAAGTTTAAGTTATTATTTTGTGTAATTAACAATAATTTTATAAAATAATATTAATTATTCAACTGATTAGTTAATTATTTAATAAATATAAATATAAAATTTATTATTATAATTATATTATGTATTGGCAACTATTAGTTGACGAATGAATACCCGAATGCTTAATTTATGAGATTGATAAAGAGGATTTCCTTCTGAAAAACAAAAGGGACGATTTAGCATGTCATTGCTAATTTGGGTAGTTGAAATAATACTGCTATAAGGTATTGGCTTTTTCACTCACTCCCTTTCACCTTTAAATCAAATATAGGTAGGCCATGCCACCTTAGATTTAGATTTAAAACCCTATTTATAATTGGATCCATATCGTATAGGGAGAAAATTACAACCCAACAATAGCAAGCTCACCAATCCAACTCTTAACTAAAAGTGGGGAAATAAAAATAATAAAAAAAAAGGTAATACATAATAAGACCAAATTGGAGACTCTTGGAGTATAAGAAAAGTTACAACTAACTAATTACAAATCCCATCATTTCATTTCATCAGATTGCTCCCACACACAACCATCCACTAATCCTTTTGTAATTTTCTTTTTCTTTTTTAAGCCTAACTTAATTAGATTATTGGAGGTCAACGATCCTATTTTTTTCATCATTCATTTTTCAAATCACACCATTAGGAGCATGCTTCTATTATTTTAACTCTAATTATAAACTTATTCATCAGGTAAGATTTGCAACTTGACCTTAAAAACAATTAGGCTTTTTTTTAAAAAAAAATAATAAAATGTTATCATTATGCTTAATTTTTATGTATTTCTCCATCTTATCCAATTTGAATTATAAAATATAAAGAATAAAAATTATAATAATAGAATTTGACTCAACAACGTATAAGAAATATATTCGTTTATAATTAATCAAACTTTTTTAAATATATATTGTTTGTTATTTTAAATAATACATTTTGTATTCATGCTCTAATCACTATGCAATTCTGACGTTTTCATGCTAATTGAAGCACATAATAATTTATTTTGATGTGGCGTTTGGTCGATCTCATAAATTGTAAAATTGCTGACTATTAAATTAAATTTTTTTTCCTGAACTGGAAGTCATTCATTAGCTTTAAATTATTTCAATTTATTATGTAAAACCTTGAAAAAACGATACTATTTTTCTTTTGATAAAGGAATAATAATTTGACAATAATTTCTGTCATTAATATATTAAAAAAAAAGTCCATTTTCAAGTTTAATGGAGAAAATTTCATGATACATGGACTAAAGCAGCAGAAAGCTAAGGGTTTTTTTTTAATTAGTTGAGTCTTGTTTTATATATCTATGGATTGGTGGGCCATTTTCAGTTTTCGGCCTTTTCAGTATCCTTCAATTCTATCATCTGTATTTGTGGCTAAAAAAGAAAAAAGTGATTCCATTATTAAAACGAAGCTATAAATAATTTTATTATACAAATTTTGCATATCATCAACATTTTGCTTTATTTGCATCCATAGGTTTAATATGATGGTATGTACATATCTTAACTTAAGCTATGTTTTGAGTTCCAACCTCCTCTCCATTAGCTGTAACTAAAAAAAACTTTGCACCTTGCATCAAATTTATGTTGGTCTATTGTGGAATTGGACAGTTTACGATAATCTCTTATAAAAAAATAAAAAAAAAAAAAGAAGATATTTTTGCAGCAGGTATTGATAATATTAATGATGAGGCAGACTATATATATATATATAAAAGTTGATTAAGAATATGAGCCATAGGAGTGGGCTGAAGCAACATCGATGTATCCCTTGTATGGCCTTGCATATGCATGAAAATCGAGATATTATTTGGTGAATTCTGTACATATCTCTCATAATAATATCATATGAGATCCATCATCTGAGCAATAATGTGCACTAAATCGATTCAATAATTCCTTATGAAAATTATGCAAAATTTGTCCCTCATATGCACATTTTACTCGTGGATTTCCCCCTCGTATTCCAAAGCTGAACAGATTAAACGAGTCAATAGTACTGAATTATTTTTATTCTACTTGGGTATATTTCAGTTCCTTAGTATTGTATTTAATTTGCTCAAAAAATCAATAGGAGCAGTAGCCTTGACTTTAAGTTAAAGGTGTTAGGCGGACCAAACTAAGAACTAACCTTCAATTACGAAAAGGAAACAAACTATCTAAGTTTAGATAATTGAGGCCAAATGTCAGTCCTACCGATAATATCACTATCAAGCTTTAATGTTTCCAACCAAATCCACTAACCCTACTATAGAAAATGATGTATCCACTCTCCTTCTCCCTCTCAAACTGTTATTGGTCCCTGTCGACCAATATTGGTGGAATTTGGTGTTATGATGACCAAAATGTTTAAGAGAAATCATATATATTTTTTTAATCTTAAAGGAGACAAAATGGGTTGAATTGAAATACTGTGAATTGCATGAGGAAAAGTAATCAATCAGTGTATATTATTAATTTTAATCTTAAAATTAATTTTAAATTTACTTATTATTTATCAAATAATTATATTATATATCATTATATACTATTATTTTATATTATCTTATAGAAAGCGGTCATATTAAAACATAATTTTTAAATACAAAATTATAAAAATTAACCTTTATATGAAGTTATTAATTTAATTATGTTATATAAAACTCTTACATAAAAATTTGATATTTTAAATTTTTAAAATATTTTAAATATTAAAGAAATAATTGAAAAAGATTTTTACTTCATGAGAGGCACAATAATTGATATAATATTAGAATAATTTTTTTAACAATTCTCATTAAATTAATGACAATTTTAAGCATAATAAGGGAAAATTTTTATAAAAGTGAACTGACCAACTACATTAATAATCGACATGTGAATTTATTTGAATATGCAACATTTTTATTTTGGTTAGGCATTTTGTAATAACTTGAGAAAATGTAAAAAAGTGGATAATTTTGGACCCCAGTATGACTCGGATCGGATGCATCGTAGGTTGTGCCAATATAATCCAAAATAGCACTATACCATATGCTATAGCACCATCAATGTTGCTGAAAACAGACGATAATTGGCGGATTTTCCATTGTGTGTTTCAGAATAGCACATTCTCCTGTCCTTACATGCCGAATTTATATTCAGCTTTGAGTGCAAATTGCATAGACGATAACCTCTACAAGACCTAGCTAGCAAGCATGCGGCTTTTTGTCAGCACAATAAATTATAATTAAATAAAAATCTTAACAGAATGATTAATGATAGAATTTTCAAAATCAGTACTGTTGAAAATAACCCAAATAATAAACGAAGATTTGATTATAAATAAATAAAAAATTAAATATCTATATTATTATTATTATTATTATTATTATTATTATTATTATCTGTTGATGAGATGTTTACAACAATGTTTGCACAATTAGATTCATTTAGAAATGGAAAAGTCAATTTATAACCAAAATCGCCGGCAAGTAAAAGAATGTTTCTAATGATTTATTGCTGCTTTTTTTTTTTTGGGTCGAAATTTATTTCTGCTTGTTCGGTTGGCAGAATGTTTGGAAGAAGTTTATTTCTATGCTTGATACTTCTCAACGGAAGTTTGAAGAAGGTGAAAAGTTGGTGATGCCATCCACAACAAAAAATGAGCCAATGCTAATATTAATGGAGAAGTTTGAAGAAGGTGAAAATTGGCGATGCCATCCACAACAAAAAATGGGCCAGTGCTAACATTAATGGAGAAGTTTGAAGGACCTACTGATACTGATGTGCGTCCAAGACAACCTGTACAGAGTTGACATCTCCTGCACTCTCTCATTTGATGGCCAATAGCATAACATATACACGTCAGAGCTGCAAAATATTTGTCCTCTCTAATGTACAAAACTGAACCTTGCAGGTGACAGTTTGGGCCAATATTCATTCATTGCACTAATGTTCTTCTACAGAGACAGCCAAACCAATTCGAAAAATAAAAGAATATAATTTAATGAAATTATTGATATTTATATGTAAATACACTTTATTTTTTAATATAAATTGATTTGAAATGACGCTCTGCTTTTGCCGGGTGATTCCATCGTGCTCCAAATCCAATGGAAAAATCTTTGCCCGCTAATGGACAATGGGGCGATGATGACTTTAGCTCTCTTTTTATGGACTTCATCTGAAATTCTAAATTGAATAATTTATATTTTTTATATTATAATTTAAAAACTTAGACACATAAAAATATTTGTTGCATAATGCTAAATCTTTTTTTTTTTTTTTTACATTCATAGAAAATTTCATGCAATATTTACATATATTTGAAGATAACATGTAATGTAAACTCCGACTCTACTCATCCCGATTTTTAACAGGAGAGGAGTAAAGAACGGGGGAAGGATACAGGTAGAAAAACCGCCCCGACCCGCTTCTTGCCACCTCTACTACTCTCACGACCCTTTAAATATTCTGTATGTGCAAAAAATGGAGAATTTTATTTTTCCGTTGCAGCTCTTTTTGTTATATAGCCTGACATTTGATTTCTGTGTTGTGGGCTAAAATTCCACGTTCCCTCCCTGTCTCTTACCCCGCTAAGGTAAGCAAACAGACGGTTGAATGGATTTGATTCAATTTTTTGTCAAATTTTAATAAGTTAAATTTTATATACTTATAATTGAATTGAACTGAAATTTTAAAAAATTAAATTAATCGAATTGATTAAATTAAAATTTATGTGTTTATAAATCGAATCAAACAGATTTTATAAAAGTTCAGTTCAATTCAATTCAATTTATTTCAATTAAATTACATATATTTTAAATATAGTTCGATTTAAATTGATTTAATTTATTTATTATTTTGATTAATTTGATTTTTTTGGTTTTCAATTTTCTATTTAAAAAATCAAACTAAAAACTGAATTTTTTAAAATTATAACAGAACTAATCAATTTTATTAAAAGATTAAACTGAATCGAACCAACTCAATTCGATCTATTTTTTTCAATTTGATCCAGTTTTTGCTCATCCATATACCAAGCTGTTCCACTCAATTTACCAAATATTTTTTAATCAAGTAAAATCGGAAAATCCTCCGATCCCAAAGCCATAATTGGAACTTGAAGAAAGCATGTGATGTACTTTAGCGTTTGATCAAATACCTGGGGTCCAAAACCGGAAATGTGTAGCCACAGGGTTTTAGAAACAGGGGTTGTAATCGTAATTTTATTCTAATACAATGACTTAATTAAAAAATTAATCAATTGGATAGGTCTAATTTATTAATTTATTAATTTTCCTCCACCTCAGTAAAATTAAATTAACTAATTTGTCGGTGCATGTGCCACGTCAGACGCTCAATCCTAGCCAATGGTGCTGAACAGTTCGCTGTCCCTCACTTTTGTCCTATAGCCTTCACACGTGGGGCCCTCACGCTTCGTCAGTCATAAATCGCCCCCCTGCGCTAACGTGAGATTTCTAAAACCACCCAATCATAAAACGCCACGTCATTACATTAGGATCTGCATTTTTTGGTTGGTACATCACTCTCTCTAACTGGCGCGTTGTGACTTTCGCTTACTATTTGCACTATTAAACCTTTTTTTTTTGAAGTATTGAGGGGGGGATTTGCACTGCTAGACTTACGTGTGCTTCGATCGTCTATTTTTTAAAATGACTAAAATACCCCTGTCACCATTTAAGATGGATGGCCTTAACAGCCGCCAAGAGCCACCGGTCGCCTTTCCATTTCCAATATCTAACTGTGGAAAATAAAATATTGAAGAAAAATAAGGGCCTTTTTTTAAAAAAAAATCCCATTTAGAAAAAAAAAAAAGCCAAAAAAAGGGGAACCGTCCATGAAGTAAAAAACAACACGAAGAGGAAACCACAGGAAATAAAATTTAAACTTGAAATTTAAATATAATAAATAAACGAATGCAATCCAACCATAAAAAGAAAATGGATATATTGAGTTTGATGGGCAAATGGGCCACGAGGAAAGAGAGGAAGCTGTTTTAGAGAGGAACAATGAAACTGCAGGGAGGTGAAGTTGTTTTGTAATGATGCCTGCTTTGCTTTTCACGGAAACAGAGGCATTACTGTTACAAATATATTTTTTTATTATTAATTTTTTTTTTCTTTCATTAGCCAGAGGAAAAATCTAAGAAACAAGGTACGGAGTATGAACACGAACCTTCATAATTTCATCGTGTATATAAAGGGTCTCATGGCCTTCCCATTTTCTCCATCTCCATTCGTTATCTCCTTTCTTTCTTTGCATTGTTGCGTTTGTTCAATATCTGGGTTTCGTTTGTTTTCTCTGTTCAAGTAATAATTTCAAGGTAAAATTCCTGCCATTTTAAGCATTTCTTGTTTCATTAAACTGCATTGTATAGTAAGAAGGTCTTTCAGGAAATTTTCTGCTGGATATAAAATATATCCTTTTGGTTTTCTTTCTGTATTTAGGGCATGCTTAGGCCAATGTACTACGACAGCGTACAGAGGCCTTTAGGATAGAGGACCTTGACTAGTTGAATAAAAGGTGCTTCTTTTTTTTTTTTTTTGGCATTAAAAATAAGGAGGTGGCTGGCCAGGAAAAGAAAAAAGAAAGAAAAAATAGCAAGGCGTTATTTTCCTTTTGTATTTTGCTAATTAAGTTTAAATTAAATTTAAACTTGCAATTTACTATTGAGAATTTCAAATTCCAATAAATTAAAACTCACTACTAAAACTATATTTTCCTTTAATCATAGGGGCATAGGCATCATATTCATTAAATCATCCCATGATAGGAATCCACGTATGCACTGCTGCTCCAATAGTGTCCCTACACAACACCCACCACCACCAATACCACCAACTCAGGCCCCCCATAAATCTTTGAAAAATATTTCCTTTGATCTTTAACTTGATCTTCAAGTCCTCTGCACATATGGCAATGATCTCTTACCTTGCGTACAGAGGGGAAGGAAATAGGGAAAAAAGTAAAATAAGAATAAACAATAAGAAAGAAAAAATATTTTTTTATTTTTTTTAAAAAATAAATATTATTATTTTTTTATTTTCTTTTCAAAATAAAAAATATAAAAAGTTGAAATTTTTTTTATAAAATTATAATTATGTTCATAATTTTTTATTTTCTCTAATTTATTTCAATTATTTTATTTTCTTCAACAAAAATTAAAATAAAAAATATATAAAATAATATTTTTTTTCTTTTTATATTTTGCTTTTTACATAAAAAATAAAATTATTATTTTTTATTTAAATATGAGAGAAGACAAAAATAAAAAAATAAAAATTATTTTTTTAATTTTCTTCCCTTCCTACATAATTTACCAGATCCAGTGTTAAGGTAGGTTTGTGTCCCTGGGGTTTAAGCCAACGGTGGTCTGCAATTATGACCGCTATTTGACTTTCTGGCGTTTGCCCAAGGCATAATATACCAGAAATCTTTATGACATTACCTAAATGCCCTCATCCTCGCTAATCTCTCTTGTTTAGGGGGGAACGCATTAAAGACAAGAACTAATAGATTAAAGATTTACTGTGTGCCCGGCCTAATGGCCCACCCAAAAAAAAAAAAAAAAAGAATTCTTGGTTGTCACAGTACCATTTCTTTATTTTATTTTTTTATTTTTTACCCTTTTGTCAAGCTCTTATTTTTTTTCTATAAATTTTCGCAAACTCTAGTCCTTCAATCACCTCACTTCATTGTGTTTCCCTTCTTTATTCTCCTTTTTTGCGTTTGGTTAGTTTATTTCTCTCTTTCTTTAGTTTCTCTCTCGTTGTTTCTTATCATGTTGCTTAGGGTTCTTGGTTTTGATCACTGATCTTCTCCAGTTAGTCTGCATAAAAGGTTGTGGGGATCTGTTATAGTTGTTTCCCTTGATCTTGTTGTTTAGGCTGGTTCGATGTAAATTATGCAGAGATCATGCTACTTTAAACGCTTAAATTAGTGTTTGATTAGCATGCAACAGTTTTTGTGTTTTGTTCTGTTTTCAACTAGTCTAAAGTCCTGTCGGAAAAAAAAAACTAGTCTAAAGTCGTTTTTCAACTTAAATGGTGGAGAATTTTAGTTCTAAATTTTCTTTCTTCCTTGTCAAAATTTTTTATCCATTTTCCACTCGGTCAAAATTTTTAAGTATTCCACGAAGAATTTTCTGGCTGCCTTCTTTTGATGATTCTGCATACTTGTTTTCTTGGAATTTTTTTTTTCTAAACTGCTTTATTCCTGTTGCGGGTTAGTCTTTCCTTTTGGTCAATAAAAAACACTTCTTGTTCATAAAATAAAAAAAGTAATCTTTTTCTGTTGTTATCCACAGGTCTTTACAACCCCCATATTGATATTGAACATTAGCTTTCTATCTGATAATTGCACAAGGTTCTGGATCTGTTGGGCATGCTTATTAAATTTGTTGAGTCATGTGGGCAGATTAAATTTGTTTGGTCATGTGGGCAGTGGTGACTGATGACCAATAGATCTTTAACAAATTCTTTGCTGCATTATTTAGGACAATAATCTTTGTTCAACAATACACTCTAATCTAAATATTAAAATATAAATCTTTGGTGAGGTGGTAGGTTTGGAAATTTTTTACTTTTCTAGAACAATGCGATTCTTGTTGGGTTTTGACTTTAAAGTGATTATCCACATTCTTCTCATATAAAGGAGTTCTTAAGTTGGTTTTGCACATCTGTTACATTTTATTTCTGTTTTCACCTCAAGGTTTCTTGGATCAAGAAGATCTATGGCTGAAAGAGTCATCACTCGTGTTCAAAGCATCCGTGAACGTTTGGATGAGACGCTTTCTGCTCATCGTAATGAAATTGTTGCCTTACTATCAAGGTAATCCATTGAAGACTTCTAATTCTCAAAGTTTCTTAAATTTAAAAGCACTAGTGCGTGGAAGATCATCAGTTTGAATGGCTTAACATGGAGATCTGACTTACATATTTTAGAAAAAAGAAAAATGCTTTTAATTAATCTATGTTCTTATTTTTTGTTTGAACTGATAAAAGATCAGAAATAATTGAAGGAAAATTAGTTAAATGATATAGATATGTATGTAGAGTTGTGTTAATGTTAAGACTATTTGTATGGTAGGATTGAGGGTAAGGGAAAAGGAATTCTTCAGCACCACCAGATCATTGCTGAGTTTGAAGCAATCTCTGAAGAGAGCAGAAAGATACTATCTGATGGTGTATTTGGAGACGTTTTGAGAGCTGCACAGGTGAGTTTAATCACTTTTGTTTTTATCTTTAGGTGATCTGTTCATCATGTCTTCAGAATTTGCTTATGCACTTTTGTTGGTCCTGTAATTGTAGGAAGCTATTGTTTTGCCTCCTTGGGTTGCCCTTGCTGTGCGTCCGAGGCCTGGTGTTTGGGAGTATATTAGAGTCAATGTCCACGCACTTGTTGTTGAGGAGTTACGTGTCGCTGAGTATCTGCACTTCAAGGAGGAACTTGTTGATGGAAGGTAATCTCGGAACTGGATTAGAGGCTATATTTACAAGTTTTTGGCTTTCTTTCCTTTTACTAGTTTCTTATTCTGAGTAGTGTCGCTTGATCTCATACAACAGCACCAATGGTAACTTTGTTCTTGAGTTGGACTTTGAACCATTCAATGCAACTTTTCCTCGCCCAACGCTTTCGAAGTACATTGGTAATGGTGTGGAGTTTCTCAACCGTCACCTTTCTGCTAAATTGTTCCATGACAAGGAGAGCCTGCACCCTCTTCTCGAATTTTTGAAAGTTCACTGCCACAAGGGGAAGGTATGCTTACTAACAGAGCCAAGTTTCAGAATTTGGTTTCAATTTTTGTTAGTGTGATTGCTAAATTGACAAAGAAAAGCCCCTAAAACTTTTATTATAGTTTGCCCTTTCATGAATTAGAAGGTGAAATTGTCAGGATCTTGGTACTTGTAAGTAGGCTGTTCATATACAATGGTTATGTAGATCCTGAGGGTGTAAAGCTTGATCAAACAAAAAATTATCAAGGTCTATGAAGTTTATTTCATTTAGTAGGCTGTTATATCTAATTATATCATTTGGTGTTTTTGTGCAGAATATGATGCTGAATGACAGGATTCAGAATTTGAATTCCTTGCAATATGTTCTGAGGAAGGCAGAGGAGTATCTCACTTCATTGCCATCTGACACTACATACACTGAGTTTGAGCACAAATTCCAGGAAATTGGCCTGGAGAGAGGGTGGGGTGATACAGCTGAACGTGTTCTAGAGATGATTAGACTACTTTTGGATCTTCTTGAGGCACCAGACCCCTGCACTCTCGAGACATTCCTGGGAAGAATTCCTATGGTCTTCAATGTTGTGATTATGTCTCCCCATGGATACTTTGCCCAGGACAATGTTTTGGGGTATCCTGATACTGGAGGCCAGGTTGGATTGCATGCATAGCCTATCAACTTTTCTTTTTGCGACTAAGCCTTTATTGAAGCATTTGAGTGATTTTTTTTTTTTTTTTGCATTACTCTTTCCACTAGGTTGTGTATATCTTGGATCAAGTCCGTGCCTTGGAAACAGAAATGCTTCACCGTATAAAGCAACAAGGCCTTGATATCACACCCCGCATCCTCATTGTAAGTTTGTTTGGAGATGTATGAATTAGTTGTTCTGGGTTATTAACACTGTTCTGTGATCTTATAAGACTGATATGTCTGTTTGTATGCCAGATTACACGACTTCTCCCTGATGCAGTTGGAACCACCTGTGGTCAGCGTCTGGAAAAAGTATTTGGAACCGAGCATTCAGATATCCTTCGTGTTCCGTTTAGAACGGAAAAGGGAATTGTTCGTAAATGGATCTCCCGATTTGAAGTGTGGCCCTATCTAGAGACTTACACTGAGGTTGGGGTTCAATTTAAGATAACACTTTCTTATCATTGCTCCACAGTTATTGCCATGAAGTTTATTTGGTTTTTGTTGGCTTAATGTTTGTTTACCTCTCTTTTTTCAGGATGTTGCCACTGAAATTGGCAAGGAGTTGCAGGGCAAGCCTGATCTGATCATTGGAAATTACAGTGATGGCAACATTGTTGCCTCTTTGTTAGCACACAAATTAGGTGTTACGGAGGTAAGTCCTTGAAGATTATCACCAAAATGATGTCGCGTTGATTGTTTCTTCATACAGCAGCTAAAAGAATCTGTTGCTTTCACTATGTTTTTCAGTGTACCATTGCTCATGCTCTAGAGAAAACTAAGTATCCGGAATCGGACATCTACTGGAAGAAGTTTGATGAGAAGTACCACTTTTCCTGCCAGTTTACAGCTGACCTTATAGCCATGAATCATACTGATTTCATCATCACCAGTACATTCCAAGAAATTGCTGGAAGGTGATGTTCTGTCTCTTTATTCTTGTGTAATCCAACTTCCGTGGCATCCAACATTTGACAATGTTGCTCTTTCCCCATTTCAGCAAGGACACTGTTGGTCAATATGAGAGCCACACTGCTTTCACCCTTCCTGGCCTTTACCGAGTTGTTCATGGTATTGATGTCTTTGATCCCAAGTTCAACATCGTCTCACCTGGTGCTGATGAGAGCATTTACTTCGCCTACACTGAGGAGAAACGTAGGTTGACTTCTTTCCATCCCGAAATTGAGGAGCTTCTCTACAGCCCTGTGGAGAATGAAGAACACTTGTGAGTTATATTGTTTCTTTGTCCTTTTATTTATTTATTGAAAATGGTTCAGATAAAGAACAAATATTTGAAGTAACCAATACTAATGTTTTTTTATTCTACAGATGTGTGCTAAAAGATCGCACCAAGCCAATTATATTCACCATGGCAAGACTGGACAGAGTTAAGAATTTAACGGGCCTTGTGGAA
>CATIWR010036858.1:0-13840 GCA_949677035.1 Omphalea diandra
CCAATGCCAATTACCTTACCTTTGGCATTGTTACCAAATGTGACATCTCCACCTTCTTTCTCTTTGAGTGATGTGAATAATCTTCTATTTTCGGTCATATGCTTTGAGGAACCACTATCCACATGCCAATTACTTGCTTTGGTGGTAGACACATTTCCTTACAAAATAAGAGTCAATCACCTTTTATTTGGTACCTAAGCATACTTGGGTCTTAGGGGGTTAGTGATTGAAGGATCCTCTAACTTGAGGTGAGCCTTCCTAATAAAACAATGTATATTTATATGCCCATATTTCATACAATAGTGGCATTGGAGATTAGACTTGTTTGTCTTTCTCCTATGTATGAATTTAGTATGGATATGAACCTTTCTCATACCATGATCATGTGAGTGCATGCATGAACACATATTATGAATAGAGGATGAGGATTTTTTATGAGGATGATTATACCTTTTGTTATATATATAAGCATGATTGGCTCTTTGAGTCTTAGCTCTAGAGCCTTGGAGAGCCTTTCCTTTGCCCATAGGCTTAGGAGGGTTAGTGCTAGGAGGACTTTTCTTCCCAAGTGCTTAAATGCTTGAGGTTTGAGATTGTGAGGCTCTAACAAATGTAGTTGTGGAAGACGATGAAGCTCCATTAAAGCCTAGACCATCCCTAATTAAAGATGGTCTTTGTGACACAATAAGAGTGTCTAAAACCTATTTTCCTCTATGAAATTTGGAGATTGAGCTTTTAAGCTCAATGACTTCCCCTTTGAGTGAGTCATTCTCCTTTCTAAGTGAGGCTAAAGAGGAAAAAGATGTAGATAAATTTTCAACAGATTTCTTAAGTTCTTCAATAGAAGCCCTTAATTCATTCACAAGCTCATTTAGAGACTTGTAGTCATTTTCTAATTTGGAGCATTTCTTCCTATAGGTCTTAACTTGTGACTTATACTTGTCACACTTCATAGTTAGAGCTTCTAATAGCTCTTCATCTATATCATCTACTTCATAATCTGAATTAGATTGGAAGGATGTACTTACCTTTTGTGAAGAGTCCCCTAGTGCCATGAAGCATATGTTGGCCACCTCTCCTTCTCCTCTTCTTAACTTGAGTCATCATCCCAAGTGGCAGAGAAGCTTTTCTTCTTTTCTTTGTCCCACCTTTTCTTCTTCTTCAACTTGGGACATTCATGCTTCATGTGCCCTTGCTTGCCACATTCATAACATGTGACATCATTTGATCTTTCTTTTGGGCTTTGGGCTAATTTCTTGAAGACTGTTCTCTCTTTTCTCCTTCTTATCAATTCCTTGGTTCTCCTTGAGAGCAGTGCTAGCTCTTCTCTTTCTTTATCACTGTTCTCTTCACTTGAGGATGTGTCTATTTCTTTCTCCCTTGTTGAAGCTTTGAGACCCATGGTTCTTTTTTCTGGTTTTTCACCTTGGCCCCTTAGCTTCTTCATTTGCTCATCTTTTTGTATGGCCAACTCATGAGTCAAGAGCTTGCCAATGAGCACATATGTTAGGACCTTTCCAATCTCTAGATTGGATTCTTGAATACTGCACACCCTAGCCCCAAATTTGTCAAGAGGAAGAGTTTTAAGAATTTTGGTGTTTACCTCATAATTAGTAAGTGCTCTTCTAAACTTCTTCATATTGGTGATGATGGACAAGAGACGATTTGTCATTTCTATGATGTTTTCGTTGTCCTTCATCATGAATAGTTCCCATTCGGTGACATACATCTCTATACAACTTGACTTGACTAAGGTTGTGCCTACATGATAGTTCTCCAAGGTCTTCCATATGGCATGTGCAGTTTGACAATGCTGCACTCTCCCAATCTCTTCTTTTGAAAGTAAGCTTAGGAGAATGGCCATTGCTCTCTTGTTCCTGCCATTTGATTTTTGATGAGCTTAAACCCATTCATCCCTTGGGATTAATTCTTCATTGTCGTCCATAACTTTTGTAGGAGGCTTCCATTCCTTGACTACTACATCCCAAAGGTCCACCACATCTGTGTCTAGATAGATCTCCATCCTATACTTCTAATGAGTATAGTCTATTCCATCAAAATAAGGCCTTAGCTGTGAGTGGTTTACTTCTTGTGCCATGATCTTATTTCACCCAATGAAGGTTTGATTTGTGAAAACCTTGCTCTGATAACACTTGTTGTCCCTAGACACCAACAAGGGGGGTTGAATTGGTGGATAAAAATTTCAAAACAAAGATAAAAAAGGAGAAGAAAGAATAGAGGAGACATTCAATTTATAGTGGTTTGGGTATAATTGACCCTACGTCCACTCCCTAATCAATCAATTGGGTATTTCACTATCTCAATGGTGTTTTCAAGCTCACACCCAACTTATACAACTCGTGTTTTGATGGCTAACACACAACCTTACAACAATGTGTTTTCTAGGCTAACACAAAACCTCACTCAAGTGTTTCATTAGGCTCACACTTAAACCTTCCTAGAAGTGTTTTTACAGGCTAACAGAAAACCTCAAAACTTGGTGTTTAATGCTCACACCTAACAATCACAATTTTATAAAGAAGATGAAGAAAATGAGTAGCAAAGAGAGCTTTAATCACTTGTAATAAATTCCTTAGCAGCCTTCTTCATGGCTGTTTGGTGGAGTATTTATAACCAAACTTCATCAAAGAGACGTCGCAAATCATAGCTCATCAAATCTTTCAAACATGCTTGACAGATTTTGCATTAAATGCTTGTTAGGATAAAATTGCGGTTGCTACTGCTGTTCGCGGTCGCGAAATCCAAATTATTCAAGGGAAACCCCGTTTGTGTCTAACGGCTAGTCCACGTGGCAGCTTCTTATTAGTTCACTAGAAAAATATAGCCATTGTCTTTTACCTACTTTCAGAAGTCGCGGTCACAAGTTTTCTTACACAGGCTGCGACAGAGGACGTGAATCCATCTGCCAAAGTGGTTAACTTTCGTCCACAGGGTTTGCGGTCACTACTAATAAGATGCCTCTGTGATTTTTGACTTCTAGTAGTCTTCTGAGACACTTATCAAGCTGCGGTTGTGGACTTGCTTCCCTCTTGAGTTACTTTGAAATTCGCGATCGCGACTAAGGCGTGACTTGCACCGCGAATTCATCTATAATGGAATTGCTTATTCTTCTCCATTTGTCACGGCTGAGAATGGCTCCGCGATTTCGCCTGCTTGAATTTCAGCATGTCTTAACGTGTGTCGCGATCGCGAATCCTAAATTGCGATCACGATTTACATGTCACTTTGGAGTTTATCAACTCATTTCATTTCTTATTGGGAGATTGATTCATTTCTGTAAAAACAACACTTTATTTGAAATATTAGTGATGATCAATCTACTTTGTCAAGATCAAAAGAGGTTATAGACTTAGGATTAATCATCCTAGTCCAACACATCACTGTTACTTCTGATAAACCTTTTGCTTCTTCTTCTTCTCAAACACAACCTCTAAACTTTTCTCCTTCATTTCGTACTGTACCTTTAACTGTTACTGTACCTTCACCTGTAACATTTAAAAGATCCCATTCTTCTAAAATAAACTACTTATATGAACTTATTTATATCCCTGATGAAAAAAAGATTTATGAAACTAGTCTTCCTTTTCTTAATCCATATGATGCTTTTCAAAGAAATAAGTCTAGCCTTACCTGTACCATCGGATCTCTTATCAAACCTTCTGTTAAGACTGTCAAAGAATATGTACAGGCTTCTAGTTTTGATCAATGTCTAGTCCAAGCAACTGGGTTGGAACAGTTCATCAACTTGGAGATCCCTTCTGAGTTTGTCCATCAATGGATAGCTCAAGGATACACTCATATGCACTTTGGTGCTATAAGGCTTGCAGTCAGCTATCATGGGAGAAAAGGTCTTCCTGTGTTTGCAAGGATTGCTTTGCTGGATCGGAGATATCTGCAGTACTAACATGTTGTTATTGGGATAGTTGAAACTTCATTAAATGCTGGAACAGTTATGTTAACTTTTTATCCCAATTACAACATGGCCCTGAAAGATCCAAATATTTTGCGCTCCCTCCAAGTGCAGATTCAAATCATTAGGGCACCACAAGTTTCATCTGCAACTGCTGCAACTTTTCATTACCAGATGATTTATAGAGTACAAAGTCACTCTATAGATTTATCCTTGCCTAATGAAGATGAATCTTTGCTAATCTTGGCAGAAACCAACAAAGTCCCGACTTGCATCCATATCCTTAGACAAATTTCTAGGGAAGAATTAATCAAGCTTTTACCAGAAGCTTGGATTACTAGCTATGAGAAGCTTCATAGCCAGGATTAGCCAGTACAATCCACTGAGCCGGTTTATTACAGAAGAGCTGTTGGGACGATTGAAACAAGGTTTGAAAGGCCAATGCTTCCTCTAGCAGATGAAGCAATGTTCACAACATAAATGACGATGACTCCGTATCAACCTGAGTTGAATATTCTGGTAACATTCTTTGAGATAGATGGAAAGCCTATATACCCCTTTCAAAAGGATGGTCACTGTTTATGGGGTGGATGTGATTATGACGACTGTTATTTTGATAGGCTTGAGGAGGAAGAAAAGAAAGAAAAGAAAAAGAAAGGAAATGGTTGTTCTGAAAAGGAGTTGAGGAGAAGATACGAAGATGGAGATCCTTCAGTAGGATGCTTGGGTGAACCATCTGGCAAATATGACTATCTGGTTAATTATGGCCATCTAGTTAATTATGGCCATAGTCCTATTAAACACTCACCTTCTCCATGTAAACCTTCCACACCTCAACCACCTTTACCTTGTTATAAACAAGCCCTTAAACACCTCAGTAAAGAAAAACCCATTCACTAAACACCACTTTCTTTTCTAGAAATCTGTATGTACCAAAGACCATCACCTATGTTTACTGAAGAAGATTTTCCATCTCTTCAAGAATAAACCAATTTAAACACCCAGGTCAGACAAATACCTTTTGTCTATACTCCTACGGGGGTAAATATTCAAGGACAACCATTGAAAATCTCCTCAAGAGAAGCTGTGTTGAATTGGCAAACTTCCAATGCTTTGGCACAAAATAAAATTCTGCAAAAGATTGAATCTAAGGTGGACAAAGTCTCTAATCAAGTTCAAAAAGTTAAGGATAGACTGACAGAGACACAAAAGGACATGTATGAGTTACTGTATAGACTCCAAGCTCAAGTTGAAGCAAAACATAAAAAGGTTATGGGGATGATAGATCAAAGAGCTCAATTGGAGGAGATAAGAAAAAAGTCTATTGAAATCCAAAAGTTAAAAGATCAAATCCAGAGGATTGAGACTGATTTAAAACATACCCAAACACACCAAAAACCAGCATACATAGACCCATTTGACATACCTTTACCACCCATTCCTTCACACAAAGCGTCTGTCCTAAAAATTCCTACCCTGGAAGAACATGAGTATATGGGACTATATGTTAATCTTTTCCATAAAAAGCTTAAAGCTGAAAAATTTGAACAACAGTCTGATACTTCTATGCATTCAACCAAATCCTCTGATCATGTTAAAAAACAAGAACCTAAACAGCTACAACCACCACTTGGTTCCAATATGATAAATCCTCTGGTCTCTTATCTAGAAAAAGCTACATCCTCTATGCCAGAAGCTCATATGGCTTCTGATATAGTTAACCTTGCTTCAACAGATTCTTCAGACAGTTCTGAGTCCTTCCAGTCTGATGAAACTTCTGAAAGTAATCATTCAGAAAAGGAGTTGATTGCAGAACATTTTATGGCAGATCCACCAACAGATCCTCCATACACTGTTGATCCACTTGAAGACATGGATGAGACAGATCCACATAAAGAGGCAGTCAGGGGAAGATCAAGTTCTAATGGAGGTCCATGGTTTACTCTAGATAATATGTCACCAGCAAATTATAGAGATCGATTCCAAGAGTTCAGAGCTTGGATTGATACTCAGATGAAAGGATCATGCGCAGTTATTCATAACGTGCTTGAAGAATTTGCTGCAAGAATGACTGGAAGAATGCAGGAGTGGTATTCTGTATTAGATGAATATTCCAGATTACGGATGTTACAGTCCCCTAGTCAAGCTGAGTTTTTAGGGATGTTGTATACAAAATTCTGTGGAAAGCATACAGAAGCTTCGGATATCATCCGAAGAGAATTTTTTAATATGAAGTGTTGCTCATTGTTAAAGAAGGACCTAGATCTTCATTATCAAAGAATGTCTAAAAAGTTGTATCAGTTGATATGATGGGTAAGTCCAGACCTAAAAGAGGCGTTCATTACCTCGTTGCCTGAGGTTCTTACCAATTCCATGCATCAAATCATGAGAAATAAAGATTGCTCCCTTAATGATTATTCATTTGGAGAAATTTATCAATTATTGATGCAAGGCTTAGAGAAGTAATGCATGGAACAAAAGGTGATAACTCAGATGATGGATAGACAATGCTAGCTTACTCTAAAGAAGGCATGTCGAAGATCTGATTTAAAGATCAGATGTTCGAAAGATGATCCAGGAACTTGTGATTGCATCACCAAGAAAAAGAATCACTATATAAAGATAAAATCTACTCCTTCTGATGAAAGAAGAAGGCACAAGTGGAGATTCTTTCGAAGGAAAAAATATAGAGGACATAAGAAATCTAATTGGTGTTATCTTTGTGGCCAACGAGGTCATTTTGCTAAACAACGTCCAAATCAGAAGAAACAGGCTTCAAAAATGATTCAGCGAATCCAGCTTACTACAGTTCTTGATCTTGATAATGCTGATCTCGAGTCCCTATTCTCTATAGAGGATGAAGCTACAGAAGAAACTTTGTTTGCAATACAGGATGATGTATCCAGTTCGGATGAGGATGGAGGTTTTCCTTATTCTTGTCATGGGATAACTCCAGTATTGGGTTTAACTGCTGATTGTCCAATACAACTTCCGGAGTTAACTGTTGTCACAAATCTGTTGCAGGAAAATCATCCAGTACCATTGGCGTATGTTCATGTTTATCCAGAAAAATACGTTAATCCTGTTAAAGCTATTATTTTCATTGATACTGGTGCTTATTTATCAATGATGAATCCTAAAGTGTTACCTAAACACTACTGGAAGCCATATAAGCGGTATTTTCAAGCAGCAAATGAGGTTATTTTTCATACTAGTCTCATTACAAGAAAGCCTGTTATGGTGCAGTTTTTTCCTAGATGCCAGGTTCATTGTCCATTTTTGGGTTTAGCTTTGCCCAATAAGGATCTTGTTATTGGGTTTGATTTATACTGGAAATTGGAGAAGCTCAGAATACTTTCAACAGGATTAAAGTTTAAAAGTTACTTTCAACCCTTCACCAAAGTTCCTACTTTGTTCAAAACTGAGTCTTTTATGACCCAATATCCTTTACACATTGGCAGTATAGTATAACAATTGCAGATCCATTGTTGTGCAGATAATCATACTGCTTTTCTCTTTAAAAATCCAAATCCATTATGCAAAAACCCAACCTTTTTTATAAGCCTACCTTTTAAACTAAATGAAGACATTAACCCTACCAAAGCCACTCATCCAGGCATGACTCCTGAAGATCTAAACCTAGCTTACCAAGAATGTTCATAACTCTTGGCCCAAAACCTGATCGAACCCATAAACTTACCATGGGCTTGTCATGCCTTCTATGTCAATAAACATTCTGAATAAAATCATGGGAAAAAACGTCTTGTCATTGATTACCAGCCATTGAATCATTTTCTAAAAGATGATAAATTCCCACTCCCAAAAATTTTTTCATTGTTTGTTCACATGGCACAGGGAAAAATCTTTTCAAAATTTGATTTGAAAGCAGGATTTTGGCAGCTTGGCATTATTGAAGCAGACAGAGAGAAGACTGCTTTTTGTCTCCCAAATAGACATTACCAATGGACAATAATGCCATTTGGATTAAAGGTGGCACCATCACTCTTTCAAAAGGCCATGATACGAATCTATGAACCATTGCTTCATAGTGCATTAATCTACATAGATGATGTACTACTCTTTTCCAAAGACATAGATTCACACCAACAACTGCTACAAAAATTCTTTGAATTGACTTAAAAATTTTGCATTATGTTTTCATCTTCAAAGATGCATATCGCTAAAGAAAAGATAGAATTTTTAGGGATGCTTTTTGAAAACGGACAATATACACCTAGACTGCATATTGGAGCTGAATTATTAAAGTTCCCAGATATTGATCTTTCTCAAAAGCAGGTTCAACAATTCTTAGGAATTGCCAATTATTTGCGGGACTTTATTCCTCATTACACTAAAGTAGCTCGACCTTTACAGCTGTATCTTAAAAAAGATTCTCCACCATGGGGAAATGATTAGACAACAGCTATCCAATCACTCAAACGAATGATGCAGAATTTGCCACCTCTCAGAATTCCTTCTACAGGGAAAAAGATCTTGCAGACTAATGCCAGTGACCAGTTTTGGGGAGCTATTTTGCTGGAAGAGATTAATGGGAAAAGATGAATTTGTGCACATGCTAGTGGAGCATTCAAGCCTTCAGATGAGCACTATCACTCTACTTTCAAAGAGATTCTCGCCGTAAAAAATGGGATAAAGAAATTCAAATTCCATCTGATAGGACATCATTTTCTTGTCCTAATGGATTGCTCATCTTTCCCTAAGATGCTTGATTTTTAAGGGAAAGACAATGCCTAATGCTCAATTACTTAGATGAAAAGATTGGTTTAGTAAGTACAGTTTTGATGTGCAGCATATAAAAGGCGATCAAAACCTCATTCCTCACTTACTATCCAAACCAATACAACAATTATCCCTCATCGTGAAATCTCACTCTTTTCATTTCATCTTTATGGCTTCACCTTCTAGCTCAACAGAAGCGTCCACTTCTGTGCCCAGTACTGTTCTGTCCTTATCAACAGTCCAAACATATCATCATGGTTCTTCCTAAAATGATGAATCCTTTCTCAGAGATGGATTACCACCAAAGATCAAAACTCCAATTACTTATACAAAGATCTGTCAAAAAGCTACTAAACAAATTTTTGTTTATCAAGCTCTACTATTAAGAACCTATGGTCCAATCTTTATGGATATTTTAGGTATTCATCCTAATTATCCTTTTCTCAAAGTTTATACATTGCTGGACTACTCAACGGTGATAAATGGAGGATGGAGATGACCTAGAGAATTTTTAATCTTTCTCTGGTACTTTTGCCATTTATATACTATTGCATTTGAGGTTCGACCTTATCATCTTTGGTTTTATCTTAAAGATATTCAAGACAAAAGAAGGGTTAATCCTTATATGGTCACATTTCTAGAATGGTTCCAGCCACTCTCTGTATGGATCTCAATTCTCCAGGCCAAGTTTCAATACTGTGAGCCACATACTACTCTAAATAAAAGAATCATCTATACAGTTAATCGACCTTATTTTATGAGCAGTTATGGAAATACTCCTCAAATTATGCCTCACATTAACATTTATAAAGAATTATAATATTCCCTCTGGAGTTATGCTCTTGAACATTTTCAGGAGATCAGGGAATTTCAAAGACATATGTGTGGCAGAAACAAAATTGTTCCCAAAGAAATATGGCCTACAGTTGGTTAGGAAGCCCTTTGGGATACTCTTCCACCACAGTATCACCAAGGCCTAAAACGATCCAGTGACCAATGGGGGAAAATTCCTTATCATGAGACTCTCCTTGATGATACAACTGGAGATTATTATGAACAGCCAGGATACTCGTTAGACCCTTTTAATCTTGCTCTTAGATGGGAAGAAGAGCAGATTACAGAAAAGATGGTGCAGCAGCAGCGTGATGAGGATTATGAGAATATGAATTTGTCACCTTCTCATGAGCCAATTCACAAATAAAGTAGTAGGGCCTATGTTATTCACTTTGTATAAAAGTATAGAATCTACTTTATGTAAGTGGAGTTTGCTTTATGTCAATTGTACTGTTTACTTTTGTAAAGGATTAGATTCCTTCTTATCCATAGTTTGCTTTATGTCAATTGTATTGTTTGCTTTTGTAAAGGATAAGATTCATTCTTATCCATAGCTTCTACTAAAGCACAGGGATCCTTCTATATAAGGGAGGCTCTGCTTTGTTGTAAGATAAGTTTTTCCGAAATAAAAATCATTTCTTAAAAAATTATGAGTTTCTAAGTTTCTCTCTTTACCTTTGGTAATCCTAAATATTTCTGTTCATAACCCTTATTCGTAATTAGAGTGGCGAAGGTATCCTTATCCATAAGTTCTATACTAAAAGGACTGTGGAGCTAAAGAAAATCCAGAATAGTGCAGTAAGGCAGAAAAGAGACTCTTGCTCCGCTTTAGGCCTGGGTGTGCCATCATAGGAGTGTATAATCAAAGGTTCTGCTCCAATGTTGAATGGGTTAAGACATTGTTATGTCTATTGCTAATCACAGTCATACCTGTATGGGACTTATGTGCCTAAGTGTTTATTCTCAAACAAAAACAACACAAATAATGGTACTCTTGTAAATTTTTATCTATAATTTTTAATTAATTTCAAACTTACAAATTATCAAATATCAAGAATACATTAAGTGCAACTGTTATCTAGATTAATAGGAACAATAACACACATGTTTTTTTGGAAAATTAAGTATAACTATTTTTGCATAATTTTTATGAGCCTAAACCTTTATAATATTTCTTGAACCTAAAATCTTTTAATATTGCAGAATCATATCAAAATTTATTAGAGCCTAAAAACTAACTGTATACATTTTTTCCACAGCAAAATAACTTCAATTCAACTCAATAATATATTTCTTAATTCCTGCATACTATATAAAAACTATAATTACTGTCACATATTTTATTATCGAGTATCAAAGAAGAAAATAAAATAAATATATAACATTTTTTTTATCTATTAGAGTATCACAAGAATTATTTATTTTCTTATGTGTGGTTAACTAAAAAAAATATTCAGAAAGCTTGATACAAATAGAAATTGAGAATAATTAATAATATCTTAAAGGCAGTGGGTAGAGAGAATTTGAAACAGAGAGTGAAACACGAAATAAATTTTTTGTGAGAGCAGAAAATTTAGAGTGTGGATTTGAGAGCTAAAGAATATTTGAGAGATGGAGAGATTTTGAAAGCACATGAGAGCCCCTCATCATCTATATGGGGTTAAATATAGATGTTTGTTCGCTAGTTTAACTAGCAGACGGACTTTTGCTTCTCTGCCAACAACATAGATGAGAAATCTCTACTTGCAGCAAAGATTCCTATCATTCTTAAAAATTATAGGAATGATATTTGTTTGCCAGTTTAACTGCAGATGAACAATAAGAAATGCTAATTAACAGTCCTTTGGAGGGGCTATTTGCACAGTAATGTCCGCTAGTTTAACTGGTAGACGAATGATGTTTATCACCCTTGTTCATTAAATAATTTTTTATCTACTATACTTTTATCAATATTTTTTTATTTACCCTATTTCTCTAATTTTGGTTTACACTCATTTACAAATTACCACCTTAAAAGTACTATTAAAGTTGTCATTTTTATACGTCGTCTGTTCACTAAATAATTTTTTATCTGCTATACTTTTATCAATATTTTTTTTATTTACCCTATTTCTCTAATTTTTGTTTACACTCATTTACAAATTTAACCCCCCCCCCCTTAAAAGTACTATTAAAGTTGTCATTTTTATGCGTTGTTGAACAAATATCTCTCCATACTTGGGATTGCTCTCTATAAGGAACCAATGCACCATTGTTGAAATTCGAGTACTTTTCACCTATAATACTTTTCCACAATGCTTTAGATTTATCAACAAGCTTTTGTACCGACTTCAATAATAGAGCTCTGTTTGTAACCATTTATGAATCCCAAAGAATTATATGGATGTTTCACTAATTAATACCAAGGCTAAGGACTAGCAAATGCATTTCTTTATCTACTTTATTTGTCTACATTTGAAACCCATGCCATGTGTTTCATTACTTTAAGCATATAATCCCATGAGATAGAACCATATGCTTTCTTAAAGTTAAGCTTTACAATAATCTTGTTGCCTTTGCGACTCTTCATTGAATGTACCACTTCATTAGCAATGAGAATCCCATCCAAAATGTATCTACCTTGGATGAAAATAGATTGCCTGTGATCCACGAAGATGTTAATAATTGATTTTACCCATAACGACAACATCTTTGCAATGACCTCATACACACATCCAACTAGGCATATTGGTCTAAAGTTGTTGAAATCACAAGGGTTTTCTTTTTTGGGAATTAGATAGAAAGATGTAGAAATGAGACTGTTAGGTAAAAAGCCATTGTTATAAAACTCATTAATAAGTGCCATAAAGTCATCACTTATGATATCCCACATTCTCTCAATGAAACATGTCCTCTTAATACGTTTATGATATCCTGCATTCTCTTGGTTTAAAGTTGCTAAATGATTAATTAATCCATTTAGCCAATTGATATTAAAATATTTTTATCAACATGACCTATATAACCTTAACAAATCAACAAATTCTCCTTTAAAAACAAACTTTTCCTTTCTTCTTTAAAAACAAACTCTTTCTTTATACGTATTATTCATAACATTGAAGATATATAAGCTTCTTCAAAATATCAACAAAATTGAAAGGTACACTTTTGAATTAAATTAATGTTTTCTATGATTTTCTTAGATGTACAACTAAGTAGTTGATATATCATAATCACATATTTTTAATTGTTTCATATTTTATTCATAACTCTGCAAGTATATTTTATTTATTATATCAATTCTAGTAATTTACTACGAAACAAAATAGACATTTCATATATTACTAAAATAAATCCCATGTCATCAATTAATAGAAGAAGACAATGGGACCTAAATGATAGACAATTGCTGAGCCATTTTTTAGGGGGCTATGTTTGAGACCCTTCAAATATTTTTCCTGAACATCTTTATAATAATAAATCTCCTATTAAAAAAATAAGGACAATGAAGAATTTGATGCCTCAAGTGGTCAGTTTGATGTTATCTCCATTGATGGTTCTAATGAGCTTGAGGCAGGAATAAGTGAATCTTCATAATCAGACTTGCTATGGCAATCTAATGTTTTTAGAATGAGGCAAATTATATCATGGACTTCAAACTATATAGTATCGTGGTCTGTACACCTATCACACGTGAAAATGGACTGAACATTTTAGAATCAGCTAATGAATAATTCTATATGATAAACATTTTAAATTTAAATAACATACACTATTTTGTTTTTCATGAAATTATTTTTTTGATATTAAAATTTTTTATTTGATATTAATAATGCAACATGTGTTTTTATCGCTTTTGATATCGTCAATTTTTTATTTAATTTTGAAATACATTGATTCGAAGGCTAAATATGAATTCTATTGGACCAAATACATTAAAAACATATGACCTTCTTTCATAAAACTTGATATTCATTGCTTAATACTGAGATATTCATTATTTATAAGCACAATATTTGTCATATTTAATTGTCATGTTTATTATTTTTATGTAATATTCTATATGAATTAATTTGTCCATTAAAAGTATATAATTTTCTTTCATTAAGTTCTTTATTTGTTGATGAGTATTTGAATGTTTATTATCTGTTTACACAATATTCATCTTCTATAATTTTATATTCATTAATTATTGCATGAATGTTCATCGACTGCAATATTTATGTTCATCATATTTAATTCATTGATATAATGTTCAACAATTGGATATATAATATTCATTACATGTGTAATTGCATCAATAATGTTTATCATATTTACACTTGATGTTCATAATATAATATGCATAATACCAAT
>CATIWR010036862.1:0-15083 GCA_949677035.1 Omphalea diandra
TTTTTTTATTATTTTATTTATATATATATATATATATATATATATATATATATATATATATATATATATATAAAGAGAGAGAGTCAACAAAGGAATTTGATAAAGAGAGGAGAAGAAGAAGAAAAAGAAGAAAGAGAAAATGTGCAAAATTGATAAAAAGCTATTTACTAACATATTACTAATCGATTGCCATGCAAGATTAAAAAAATTTGTCAATAATCCGCTAGTTTATATAATACTCATTTGACAATGGATTATTGATGGATTATAAAAAAAAAATCTAGTTTTAAACTGTCGGTAAATTTTCCATTGACACCAATCCCTTCTTGAGTGACTTTCCACCTGACCTTCCATCTGTAATATGTCAAAAAAAAATTTTGCTGAACTTTCCTGCTTCCTTTTGCTGATGAATTTTTTTCCTTGAAAAAATTTACCTTTATTCTATTGAAAAATCTATCGACACTCCATTGATAGTTTATTTCTACATTTTTTTCATATATATTTCCTTTTAATTCTATTCGTGATCCATTGGCATTTACCAGTAAAAGATTTTTTTATGATAATTTTTCCTTTTTCTTGTAGTGTATAATTCATAATTATAAAATGATACTTAAAATTACATATTTTATTCTATAAATGACTAAAAAAAAATAATTATTTACATAAATATTATCATGTTAATATTTTTAATTAAAAATTTTAGTTATAATTTAATATTACTAAGAAGATTTAGACTTGATAAGAGTCTTATCAGGTTCACAAATCATATACAAAAAATAATAATGTTTAGCTTGACTTGGTCAATAAATGAACAAAACTCAAGTCTATATTTTAGGCTTGTATAATAAATGAATTAAGTTTGAACTAGTCCAAACTCTCATTTACTAATCAATAAAATAAATCAATTTTGATGGTTTACCTTTCACTCGCTTTCATCTATCATCAAAATTGATTTAATTTATTCATTAGTAATAATCATATTTTCCAAACTATGACATGAGACTAATTCATGTGCCTAGATGAGAAATTTGTGATTAAAAAACATGAAATCAGTCATAGTTAATTAACACACATCAAAGCAAGCTAATTATATAGCAACCATTAAGTTTTGACCTAAAAAAAAAAGAATTTTACATTATCAAAATACAAAATGATTTGAGATATATCAAATAGTCTTTTATCCTTTATCTCTAACAAAATTTTTAGTTAGTCGCTAATTCAACTCCATTCCTCCTTTTTTAATGCATAAAGGTCGACAATTGCCTTTCTTAGTTATAAGCATGAGGTTGAACACTCCCTTCATGGTATAGTCACCATAATATAGATGGAAGACAATATAGTAATGAGTGGTTAAAGGGTGTAATATCACTATATATCCTTGTAATGTGACAATGTAATGGAGAAGGTATGAAGAGAGAGATATCATGATAACGAGTAAAATGTAGGTAGTTGAAGGAATTTACAAGGTGAATATTGAATAGTTCTTTAGAGGAGACTATTCAAAAATGATAGATGTCTTTTTAAAACTTGTGTTCTATTATTTCTTTGATAATGATGAAGATGAGAGCATTTATAATGTTGAAAATATGATCATATGACCCTTGATCATGCAGTACTTATCAATCATCAAAGGGCTAAATGATTATTCCTAGCTACTACAGTTTCTCATTTTCATTATAGGAATTCCTCACCCCTAACCTAAGGTCAAGGTTTTATCATGTTTGTGTCACCTTTTCTAGGTGTCTTCTTGTATTCTTTTCCTTTTTTGCATTCTCTTATTTGTCTTGTCTAGTTATAGGTGTTTGTATATGTCTTTCTTTAGTATTGGCTTTCCCTTTCTCTCTATAGTTTCTTTTAGTTTGTTTATGTCTTAGTCTGCGTCAGTCTGTCCCTTCTCATACTTATTCTATTTTCACGTATGCATTAATTTTTCTAGGTTTAGTGCATACTTAGGTTTTCATAGTGTTAGGTTTTATTTCATGTTTTTTTATTATCTAAATTGCTAATTTTTACTAAGGCTAACAATGTGCATTTTACCATGGTTAGTACTCCTTTTAGGGATCTAACGAATGATGAGTTGGATGAAGTAGTGGTAGGAGATAAGTAGAGGAGAATTAAAGTTATGGAAAAGGTTTTTGTTGTGCTTAGTGGGAAAACTATAGACATCTTAAAATTTCAATGTGCATGGTCTCTTTGAAACTATTAGGAATATATGGCAACCTATGCATGGCATGGTGGTAAAGGAGATCAAAACTCATCCCTTATCCTTTCAATTTAATAATAATAATGATAAGAATCAGATCTCATCTATGGAATTATGGCACTTTGATAAAAGTTTGCTAGTGTTGAAGGACCTCAGTGATGACATTTAACCATCTCAAATGAAATTTGATACGATCCTTTTTTGGATATGTTTCTATGACCTACCAATGCAAGCATAGACAAAGGATCTTATCATAATGATTGGGAGTATAATAGGGAAGGTTTTAGATGTGGATATTAGTACTCTATAAGGTATAAGGAGGTTTGTTAAATTACTAATAATGTAACAATTAATTTCCTTTATTAAGTATGACATTCATGTCCAAATATTCATATGTATAAAGGTTAACATATCATTCATACTCAACTAAAAAGGCATGTCAATATCCATATAAAATGCATGTATATGTTAAGTACAACTCATTTAATATTGGTGACAATAAACTGATGCATATCTAGGTATGGTTACATGACACAAGGAGAGAGAGAGAGAGTTGAAACTCAATTGACAACATGTGCTCCATTTGTCTATATGCAAAACTTTATGTTCCAAAGTACTCAAGCCTTATGCTTCTCTATCTAAAAAAATAATTGTGATTTGGTGAATCGCAACTTAATGCAGAAAAAATAATAATAAGATTGGCATAATCAACAATCAATCATTATTAAAAATACATCATGAGTATAAGGATTAGCTTATGCAAGTGCAAATGCAATAGGTTATTTGATTTTATTATGACCTAACAAGGCAAATACTGTTATAGAGAATTCATGTGATTTAAGTGACATTTGATTTTGCTGGCTAGCATTTAACATATGATTCATTTGATCAATAAAATGTGTCATAATAGGACATATTGGTCCCTTTGCCAAGTGATTTGCAAGTGTTTGACAAGTAGGTCATACTTTTAGTTCCATATGCAAATTTTCATTCACAATGGTATAATAAACAATCATTAAGAACATATAATTCTCACTTGACTTGTATTCAAAAGTAAAGTGTCATAATTTAATCACATATGCACATAATAGAAACTAATCCTATCTTAAAATCATCAAATATGCACATTAGAATCCAATTATGGCTTTTACTCACCTTTGATATAACCAACCTCTATGGTAGATTTGAACCTCTCTTTTGGGCTTCCTCAATGTGTTAAGATCCTAAATTTTGATATATATATATATATATATATATATATATATATATATGAGTTTATTCTTTTTTCTACATAAACTAGACATATAATTATACAACATAGTCCAAATTCTAATCAATATAAGGCTTATAGAAAATGTGGTGAATTTTTAAATTCTACCCTTTTTCAATGTGGTTACAATCTAACTAGGTCTTACAAATCCAATTAAAAAAAAAATGATTTACCTAAAGTTACATAACACATAAATTAACATTTCTCATGTTGTAAAATTTATCAGATTCAATCAATATGGTTACTAAAATAAATGGTCAATCTCAGAGTGAGAATGTTTCAATATGTTGAAAATTGGTCATGATTAAGGGGAAATATCTCATCAACCATGATAAATTTGGCAAAAATATTTTACAAGCATGTATATGATACATAAATATACAAATTATGCTTTACACATACTTAATTCTCATTTTATGTCCATCAAATTCTAGGTAACCCAAACCAATTGGTTGAGCAGGTTTCATCAATTTCAGGATCAGTCACAATAAAAGTGGAATATCTCTTTCCACACAACAAATTAAGCAAAAATGTTTTATAGGAATTTAAAGGCAATATAAACCTACAAATTTCATATTTTTTACTTTGTCTAAATCAGAACATAAGGTCATCAAAATATATCAAAATAGTCAGACTGAAGACGTTTCAATAAGTTGTGAACTAGCCCTAATGAAGGAGTCATAACACTTCATACACACCATAGTAAGTAAAACCATTTTACTTGCACTTATATGAGGCATAAATATTAAACTTTGATATTTAACACTTTCCCTAATTCCTCGTCTAGGGTAATGAAATCTTAGCTACAACAACAAACCAACACAATCAGCTCTTGTTTCACTTAAGCTTCAACCTCTATACATGAGTTCTACCTCAAATTACTCCATAATTCTTACTAATCATACATGTTTAACATGTTATGAGAGGAATTTCAAGTGGGATGAACATAAAATCACTTATCCCTTTTGCCAAAACTAGAAAGCTTAGGGTTCCTTCCAAGCTAGCTTAGTTTTCCTTCCTCTTCTTTTTCCTTTCTTTCTTTGTTAGCTCTCTCTTTCTTTTGCTAACCCTCATGTTTTTCCTCTATATTCTTCTCTTAAAGGAAGAGAAATTCAATTTGTATACCTACGTTAATAGAACAAAATCATGGTGACTTACTACCATTGGTTAGAAGTTCAATTTTCCTCTTTTAGTCCATCTTCCACCTCCATCCATCTCATAATCCCCATATGCTCCTTATACTTTTAGATAAGCTCTAAAACACCATTATTTATCATATTATAATATACACACAATATGTGATAATTTTTAATGCAACTATGAAAACCTCACATCTATGTTCAAGTGCCTTAAATGCAGTGGTATAAATGTCATCGTCATGTGTATCAAATTCACATATCTAAATGATCATTTATCCAATGCATATATATTAATGTGGGATTACAAATCATTTATGAAATGAATATGTTCATTTAAGGATGCTAATGAATGAGGATATGGATGTTACAAATAAAGCTTAATATGAATAGACCATTTCAGCGGGGTTTAAAGATTTCATTAAATAAGGGGAAATCAATGTGGGTATTCTTTAAATATGAATGATTACCCATATTCTATTATATTTGTGGATGTTTGGGGGGCTATGGAAGGAGGGAGTGTGTTGTACTAGATAAAGAGGAAGAAGAGATTTGGAATATAATGAGAAGTTTCCTTATAGGGTTTGGTTACGGGCTTCTCTATTAAAAGGAATTAAAATGCAAAGCGAAAGTATAAGGGATGAAGCTAGATTCAGAATGTGTAAAATATTATTTCAAAGATTTCAGAATGTGTAAAACATTATTTCAAAGATCAATAAAGGCTTATCAAGTTATAGTTTTGTGTGCCTAAAGTGAAGATAAGGAGATGGTACACGTTGGAAGAAAATGAGGTGATGGGCATTTTAATGAAGCCATATCTAAATTAAAAAGCATTTAAGTTTATGAGCTTAAGGAGCATGTAGAGAAGGAATGCAGATTAATGTCATAGAATAACTAAGCACTAGCCCATTTATGTATCTTACTAAACTAAGATAATAAGTGGCATCTTAACCCCATAATTAAAACATGCCACTCATATAAATCCCAATATACCATGTAACCATACTCTTACTAGTATTGACACCCACATATCCCATGAAATTAACAAACCCAAAACCATATGGGCTTTACCTAAACCTTCACCCACCCTTAAGCACCATTTATCACAAGAGACAATGAGACATATGCCATCCTAACCAATATCTTATGCCACCTAACCTTAACTTATAACCTAATGAAATCGCCTAACTTAAATGTTACCTATAGCATAACTTATACCACTGAAGCACTAAAACCTTATGATGATTCACATTATAAACAATCTCACTCTAAACTCTGAACCTACCTATTTGTGGTCTATGATGATACTTCATATGGATAAAGAGAAATGCCACCCAGATGGTGAATTGGTAATGGACATTGTTAAAAGAAAAAGAAAGGAAATAAGGATGAATAAGAGTGAATAAGAGAGGGAGATGAAGAAATGAAAGACCACTGAAGTGGCAACAATGTTTCAAAATCAATTTGCAATAGAGGAGGATGTTATGTAGCCCTATCGATCGCCATTAATTTCTTATCTTGGAATTATCATAGGGAGAAAATTTATGTATCTAAACACTTAATACAGAGTGAAGGTCTTAAAATTGTGTTCTTGATGGAGAATAAACTAAAAAGAGAACAAATGGAAAAGGTAAGGTACTGAGTCAGGTCATTTGTGGGTTGTTTAATGATGGACTGTAGGGGAATGAGAGAGCATATAAGGGCAGGTTATGTGTTTTATGGACCAATATGGTGGGCTGGTCATTGATCTCCTACTTAGATCATCACATATCCGTGAATGTGAAATCACAAGGTAAACAAAGGGATTGGATGTTCACTGGGCTTTATGCATAGCCTCAATAAGAGAACAAATAATGAATGATAGAGCTCATAAAATGATTAGCCTATGCTATGGATAGACCTTAGTGTTATGCAGGGGACATCAATGAAATAGCATGGTCCTTTAAGAAACAAAGAGGTTTAGATAGAATAGATGGGTCGATAGGGTCTTTTAGATAGATGGTGAAGGATTATGGATTGCATGACTTGGGTTTTCATGGTCATCAATTCATGTGGTCAAATGGTCAGGCTGTGATAATAACATTTAGAAGAGGGTAGATAGGGCTTTTATAATTGATGATTAGTGTGCTTTATACCGTCAATACTGTGCTCAACCCCTACCCCATAATATATTTAACCACAACCCCATAAGGATTCAACTTTTACATAAAAAGAGAGGTAGGAACCCAAAACTTTTTTATTCAAAAGTATGTAGGCTTAACATGGTAGGTGTGCAATGGTAGTGATAAGAGGTTAAGAAGGGGGATGGACATAACATAGCTCTAGAAGAAAAATTAAAAGATATGGAGAGGAGTTGATCCATTGAAATCACAAGGAATTTAAGAATGTGGTCCATAAGCTAATCACGTTGAAAAATAAATTAATGTCCCTCTAGTAAAGGTGTCAGAGTGATGTTGTGGTCAAAGAAAGCAACATGATTAAGGATGAAATAAATGGCCTCTTACCTATGGAGGAGAAATTGTGGCATCAATAGGCAAAGGTACATTGGTTGAAATATGGAGACAAGAACACCTCTTATTTTCATAGGAAAGCAAATCAAAGATAAAGAAAAATAGAAGTGATCAGCTTAAGGGAATGGATGGTCAATAGTGTGATGATGAGGAGGGATTATTGAAATTATGACTAATTATTTTTTTGATCTCTTTAAGTCAGTGTCGTCATGTAATATGAATAACATGCTTATAAAGTGTTAGACACAGTTGAGTGTAAAGTGACTTCAAATATGAATAACATGCTTACAATGCCCTACACTGAAAATGAAGTATACTGAGCCCTAAAACATATGCATCCCACTAAAGCTCCTGGTCATGATAGTATGTCGCTTTTATTTTTCAAAAATATTGGCATATTATTAGAAATGATGTTGTGTCTTATACTTTTCATATTCTTAATAGTGGTCATAATAAGGCATCTCTTAACCATACTTTCACTATTCTTATCCTAAAAATTAGATCTCCTAAAACACTAAAAGATTTTCATCTCGTTAGTTTATGTAATATGATTTGTAGAACTATTGCAAAAATGATTGCTAATATGTTGAAACTTATTCTCCCTAGGGTCCTCTCTCCCACTCAAAGTGCATTTATTCCTAGTCAAATGATAACGGATAACACTATGGTGGCATTTGAAATTTTCCATTTTATGAAAAAGAAGCTTGAGGGTAGAGGGTAGTTTAGCTATTAAGCTAGATATGAGCAAAACCTATGAAAGAGTTGAATGGTAGTTTTTATGTGCCATTATGGAAAAATAGGGTTTTACTAGGAACTAGATTAATTTGTTGATGCATTGTGTAACTTTAGTTTCTTATTCTCTCTTACTTAATGGTTTGCCACAACATTCTTTCCATCCGAAAAGAGACTCCAATAAGGTGATTCCCTTTCCCTATACTTGTTTATGCTATGTGTAGAAGGTTTATCTTTTATGATTCAGGTTATGAAAACTAACGGTGAAATTCATGGTTTCAAGGTGGTAAAGCATATACTTCTAGTGTTCCATTTATTCTTTGCCAATGACAACATTATGTTCATCTAAGCCACTCCTAATGAATGTGACAAAGCTGGGGAATTATTAAAGTGCTATAAAGAAGCTTTCAGATTAAAGATCAATCTTGAAAAATGCAAGCTCACTATAAATACCGATGTTCCAACTGATGTAATGGCTGATTGCGAGATAGATTGAGAATGAGAGTAGTCAATAGTCATCATAAATATTTAGGTTTGCCAACTTAATTAGAAAATCTAAAACGATGATTTTTAGATTATTCAAGATAGAGTTCTAAATAAATTAAAGGAATGGAAGGAATGATCCCTATCTAAGGTAGGGAAGGAGATATTATTAAAGATGGTCATCCAAGTTATGCCTACATACACAATGAGCTATTTTTACTACCTATGTTTGTATGTAGAAGAACTAAGAGTGCTATTGTTGAGTTTTAGCAGGGTTATAAGGATAGGGAAGGTAAAACACATTGGATGATTTATGGACACATGACTAAATCATAGTATACAGGTGGGCTTGGATTTAGGGACCTTGATTACTTGAACTTGGCTATGCTCCTTAAATAGGCATGGCGAATAAAAAATGATGAAGCATCTCTAGTCTCCCAAATTTTCAATTTAAAGCCAAGTATTACCCTCGACAAAATTTTGATAATGCATCGATTGGTTACTAGCCTAGCTATTTGTGGCATAGTCTTATGTCCTCAAAGCATGTTATTGAATATGGTATATCATGGAGAATAGGGAATGGATAAAGTGTGAGAGCATAAGAGGATATATGGGTGGGTTTAGGAGATTTAATCAAATCAGAGTTGAGGTTTCAACATTACCAATTGATACTTTGATTAGCGTGTTTAGTGATCATGATCTTCAAAGATGGAAGGAGGAGTTTGTCAGGGACCATTTTGATGACCTTATGTTGGATAGATAGCATATACTAAGTATTCCACTGAGTATGGATGCCATCCCAATAGAAAAAATAGTATAGAGGTTCATAAAGTCAAGTAAATTCTCTGTGAAATCATCATATTATGTCATTTTGAGAATTACGTCATGTGCATCAATTGTTTACGTTTCATCCAGTACCCAAAACACGATGTGGAAGAAGCTTTAGTCATTGGCATTGCCACCAAAAGTTAAACATCATATGTGGAGGTCATTTAATGATTCCTCCCTACCTACTAAACAAAATCTTATACAACGTGGCATTCATATGGACATTATATGTATGACTTATGGATTGGACCATAAAACTCAGGCTCATGTGCTATTTTATTGTTATTTAGCATGCTAACAATGGTATACTAGCCCTCTACATGGACATGCTACCTTCACATGTTTTTAAGGTGCTTTTAAAAGATATGATGAGAGTTCGATTATGTAAAGTAGTAGAGATCTTTTGTATGCTAGCTTAGAGTATTTGGAAAGCTTGTAACAAGAGACGCTTTGAGGGTGAGATTCTAGAATTTTTATAGGTTGGGGATATGTGTTTAAACCTCCTTATGGGATTTTGACACCATCAGGAATTAAACTCAAATACCCAGGTATCCTTGGATGCGATGGCAAAATGGTAGCTCCCAAGTCATGGCATAGGTAAGCTAAACATGGATGACATTATGTATAGCGATGGAAAGATTGGGCTAGGCTTTATCATTTAGGATTTAAAGGGGATGGTCTCACTAGCTGGTACAAAATGACACAGAATGTAAGGAAGTAGTTCACTTGTAAAAGCTATAGTTATGCGATAGGGCTTGTAAGTGGTGGGTGAGTGTAATATTAATGAAATTGAGGTGGAAACATTGCAAAGGCTTGGGTAGATTTCATGCATGCGAAAGATAGAATAGACATTATATGATCCTAGTTAACACCCATCATGAGGATTCACTCAATAATAAAGGATTAAGGTTAAGAGTATGTGTAAAGAGGGGTAATGATTGAGATCAAAGTGCTAGCAAGTATTTCTAAGATCCATTATAAGAAATTAGACATCCAATGACTAGGGCAAAGGTTAAAAGAATGAAAGAAACTGATCATGAAAATGCAAGATAAAATTAAATAATCTTTTTTAAGTCAAAATCAAGTCCTTTATACCTTAATTGCATGGGAGGAACTTCAATAAGAAAGCTATAAGTCAAAAGAAACCTGTTTAAAGGAAGAAACATTGTGCACAACCATGCACACAATCATGCTTCGACGTGACAACATTGGACAGAAGGTAGTTGCACGACTAAGCGCACAATCATACATCGAAGATGAGAAAAGAGCTGCTCACGATCGCACAAACACACAGTCATGCACACAACCATACGTCTCGATTGCAATTTGAGATTCTTTTTTTTTTTTTGTTAGTTATTTTTTAGTTTTTTTTTTTTTTTGCTTCCTTATTAGTAAGTATCTTGTCTAAAATATGTTTCCTACTTAGATATGACTTTATTTAGGAATATAAGACCTTTTTTATGTACGAAAACTTTGTTTGTAAGGCTTTATATAAGCCATAGCCTTATATTACAAAAAAAAAAAGTTAATCTTTAATCAATATTGTTGAGTTTTGACAAGTTTATGCTTTGTTTTCTTGTGTACTTGCTAGAATACAAAATTGGACTTATCAAAGGAGTGATCAACTTTTTTGGCATCTTCAAGAATGTGATTTAAGGACTTAGTTTCTTTACGGTTCTAATATTTTGATTGACAACTTGATTTCTAGACTTTCTTAGGCAAAGTAGTAATTCTCATAAAGCCAAAAAATGAACCTATGTGCTTGGAGGTTTCTTTTGGTTCTAGATTTTCTTTTAGTTTTAGATTTTCTAGATTCTTCTTTGGTTTTAGTTTTTATTTTATGCTCTCGATTTAAATTTTCTTTAAATTCTAAGCCTTGTTTTGCTTCTAACTAAATTCATTTTTTTTTAAACTTTTGTTTTGTTATTCATAAACTTAACTTCTCTTTATCTAGGGCTTTTGTTTCTTCTTCAAATTTGTGTTAGTGTTTTAGTGCTTGGACATACTAGATGGAAAAAGCATTTTACAGTTAGTGTTCAAGTAATGTTTTCTTGTTTAGATAGAATTCTTTCAACCATTGTTTAGATAAATTTGTGTGATTTGTGTTTAAACCTAGTGGAAAGGTTTAGATATATATAATTTGTGTCCAAGTTCCTTTTGTGACTGCATGGATCAATTGGTATAAAAGGACATTAAAAGGTAAGGAAAATATGGTTATCTATGCTTCATCGCAAAGGTATGAACTTTCCTCTACTTTGAATGTTAAATTCTTGGGATTTGAAAGCATTAAAGATGTTAGACTAGGTTATTCAAACCTAAGTCAAAACTCTCTTTTTATCTTGATAATATAGATTGAAAGTTCTAATGTCAATTTTAAGTGTTGTTTTACAATTTATAAGAGTTATCTTATTTGGAATTTAAAATCTCTAACCTTGTAAAGTTCATCCAAATTTACAGTGTGTATATTCTAAATCGTGACTGTGAATTAATCATAAACAAGGTTGTAGCTAGGCTAGAGGAATTCGTTGTCGCGACCCATCCAAATATTGCAAAGCCTTAGTCACAGAGGAATTCGCAGTGGGTGTCAAATTGGGTTCACGACCGCGACTTCCATAGTGACAAAGGAGGGAACCAAAGCCACAGCCACAGTACGCCAAGTGTCTAAGGCAACAGTTGGAAATCAAAAATCGCAAGCGCAAAGGCTTGGTTGTGATCGCGACTCAAGGAGTTGAAGCTTCCTTACCAAATAGAGGAATTCACAGTCTCGATCGTGGCCATGACAAAACAAATTTGTGACCGCAAAGTTTAAGATCCGTTAGAAAGAGCAACAGTTACTCTTCTTAGACATCTAATGGACAACTAACACGTGGACTAGTTGTTAGACATAAAATGAGGTTCTTGCCACAATTTTCGGCTCCTAAGTGCAAATTGAAAATTTTCGCAACTACGAAATGGTAGTAGCGATCGCGACTTCCACCTGACAAGCATTTAATGTTGAATCTACCTAGCACATCTTGGAGATTTGTTGATAGCTTATTTGTAATGTCTCTTTGGTGGTTATTGCTTATAAATACACTACCAAATGGACTTGAATGCAAGAGGATAACCATTGAAATATGCCAAAACTCTTGCTCAGTTATTTCTCAACTTTAATTATTTATTTCTTTGCACATAGTTTGGTGTGAGCTTTAAACACCTTTTGGGTTGGGTTTGAGAGTTAGCCCTTGTATAGAAAACTCTTGTATAAGTTTGGGAGTGAACTTTGGAAAACTCTTATATAGGTTTAAGTGTTAGTCTTGGGAAAACTCTTATAAGGTTTGATGTGAGCCTAAACAGTAAGTTGAGTGTGAGCTTGTAAAACACTAGAGATCGAGTGAAATACCCAATTAGTGAATTAGGGAGTGGATATAGGGTTAGTTAATACCCAAACCACTATAAAGCTCTTGTATTCATTCTTATCCTACCCTTTCTCTAATCTTTCATTCTTGTGTGCTTCCTCTAAAATCAAAAGTCTAAATTTGTCACCAAATTCAACCCTTCCCCCCCTCCCCCCTCCTTCTTAGTGCACTAGGGCCAACAATTGGTATTAGAGCCAAGTCTCAATTCAAGCCTTAATTGTGTGAGAAAATATTAATGGCATAAGAAGGAGTCCACTCTCACCTTAATCCTCACTTTGATGGCAATGATTATGCTATTTGGAAGCACAAAATGGAGATCTATCTTAATAGCAATCTCATCAACTTATGGGATTATATTCTTGAAGAGTGGAAGCCTTCAACAAAGAAGGTTAAAGTAGTAGAGATGGCAATTGCAAGAGAAGAATAAAAGTGAAGCACAGAGAAAGGCAAATGGGAGAACAAGAGGGTAATGACAATTCTCTTAAGCTTCATGTTAAAAGAAGAAATTAGAAGAATCCAACATTGCCAAATTGCTCATGCCATGTGGAAAGCACGAAAAAACCATCATGATGGCACAACTCTCGTGAAATCAAGTAGTTTGCAGATGTATGTGACATAGTGGGAGCTCTTCATGATGAAAGACCATGAAAGCATCACTAAAATGACAAATAGACTCTTTTTTATTATCACAAACATGAAAAAGTTTGGAAGGATTCTTACCAACTATGAGGTCAACACTAAAATCATCAAATCTCTTCCATTAAAAAAATTTGGTGCAAGAGTATACAACATTCAAGAGTCTAATCCAGAGATTGGAAAAGTGCCAACCGATGTCCTTATTAGTAAGCTTCTCACTCATGAGATGGCTCTCAAGAAAGATAAAGAGATGAAGAAGCTAAAAGAACAAAGATACAAAGAGGAGAAGAAAACTCTGGCCTTCAAAGCTCAAGAAGATTATTCAAGCTTAAGTGACTTAAATGAAAGTGATAAAGAAGAAAAAGAGCTTGCCAAAATATCAAAAAGGACCAAGGAGTTGATGAAAAGGAGACGAGCAAAAAGAATCCAAAGAAAGTCATCTTCCTATCATTACAAGGAAAATAAGAGGACCTTTAAGGCTACTTGGGATGATGATTCAAGTGATGAAGATGAAGATGGAGATAAAGTAGCAAACTTTTGCTTCATGACTCAAGATGACTCCTCCAAAGAGGTAAGTACTTCTCCATACTTTTATGATGATTATGATGCATTTGATGATATAGATGATGAGCTTTTAGAAGCTCTCACTTTGAAATGTGACAAATATAAGTCACAAATGAAAACTTACAACAAAAAATGTTCTAAACTAAAGGATGAATTTAAATCCTTAAATGATCTTATAAGTGAGTTTACGACTTCTAATGAAGAACTTAAAAAGTATCTAGAGAGTTTTTCTAAGTCTTCATCCTCTCTTAACTCTTTGAGAAGGAAAATGATTCTTTAAAGGATGAAGTTATAGAACTTAGAAACTCCATCTCTAAATTTCATAAGGGGAAGGAAGATTTGGATACACTTATTGTGTCTCAAAGACCTCCTTTGGTTAGGCATGGTTTAGGCTTCAATAAAGCCTCTTCATCTACTTCTTCACCCACTACATTCATTAAAGCATCAATACCTCAAACTTCAAGTATTGAGATCATGGGGAAGAGAGGTGCCCCTAGCATTAAACCATTTATGCCTAAGGACAAAGGAAAGACCCCCCAAGGCTCAAGAGCCAAGGCTTAAAGAGCCAAATATGCTTACATTTATAACAAGAAGCATGTTCAACCACACAAACATAATAAATTATCTTCTACTCCTAATCACTTATGCACTTGCATACACTCTCACCACCCAAGTATGAGAAGTACCCCTACTCATACTATGGTTGTGCATAGGAGAAAGAATCACAATTCTAAGCTCCAATGTCATTATTGCATGAATTATGCGCACATCAATATATTTTGCCACATTAGGAAGGTGCACCTCAAATTGGAGAAACCTTCTAAGACTAACTCCAAGACCCAAGTATGTTTAGGTACCAAAGCAAAGTGTTTGATATGGTAGGATAGAGACTCCTTCACTAAATTCTCATAATGAAAAATCTAAAGGTGAATGGAGATTGCTAATGAAGAAGGGATAAAAGTTTTAAATGGTTACTTAGTATCAAGCCATTGATACTAAACTTGTAATGTATCTCTTATCCCTTATATTTTTAACCTAATATATATGCATACATTTAGGGGGAGTTTTATTGCTTGATATATCTATGTGTTCACATGCTTGATTTGATTTGATTGACTGATTGTGTGATGAGTTGAATCAATTCATTTTGCATTTGAGGTTTTCTACATTTCAAATGTTCAAATCAATCATCAAATATCATATACTTTATACTAGGGCCATATATGAAAATTCTTAAATTTCTAGCCCTAGTTTGTGTGTTCAAGCATCTTTAAATTTTGAATTGTTTTGCATTATATATATATATATATATATATATATATA
>CATIWR010036863.1:0-28822 GCA_949677035.1 Omphalea diandra
AGAGCCATTCTCAATCGCGATTCATCCAAATCACAGAGTCCAAATTGACAAACGAAATCGCGGTGTGTGTCACGCCCTAGTCGCTACCATGAATTTCAAAGTGACTCAGGAGGGAAGCAAGTCCACAGTCACAACATGACACGTGTTCTAGCAGACCGTTGAAAGTCAAAATTTGCAAAGACATCTTGTTGGTAGCGACCACAAATTGTGAAGAAGAAGATAACCATTTTTGGCAGACGAATTTGCGTCCTATGTCATGTCCTGTACAAGAAAGCTCGTGACTGTGACTTCTGAAATTAGGTAAAAGAGCAACAACTATATTTTCCTAATAAATTAATCAGAAGCTGCCAAGTGGACTAGTTGTTAGACACAAACGAAATTTTCCTTCAGAAATTTGGATTTCGCGACCGCTAATGAGTAGTAACGATCACAAATTGAGATTGTCAAGCATTTAATGCAGAATCTGTCAAGCATGTCTCAAAGATTTGGTGAGCTATGTTCTGTAACATCTCTTTAGTGAAGTTTGGGTATAAATACTCCACCAAATAGCCATGAAGAAGGTTGCTAAGAAATTTATTACAAGTAATTAAAGCTCATAATCTTTGCTACTCATTTTCTTCAATTTTCTTTATGAAATTGTAAGTGTTAGGTGTGACCATTAAACACCAAGTTGTAAGGTTGTAGTGTTAGCCTGTAAAAACACTTCAAGAAAGGTTTAAGTGTGAGCCTAGTGAAACACTTGAGTGAGGTTATGTGTTAGCCTAAAAACACATTGTTGTAAGGTTATGTGTGAGCCATCAAAACACAAATTGTACAAATTAGGTGTGAGCTTGAAAACACCTTGAGATAGTGAAAGACCCAATTGATAGATTGGGGAGTGGATGTAGGGTCAATTATAGTCGAACTACTATAAATCGTTATCTCAACTCTACTCATTCTTCTTCCCCTATTCTTTGCCTTTTAAATTTTTATACACTAATTCAACCCCCCTTCTTGGTGCCAAGGGACAACAAGTGGTATCGGAGCAAGGTTTTCACAAATCAAACCTTCATTGGGTGAAACAAGATCATGGGACAAGAAGCAATCTACTCACACCTAAGGCCATATTTTGATGGAATTGACTATACTCATTGGAAGTATAGGATGAAGATCTATCTTGACATAGATGTGGTGGACCTTTTGGACATGTAATCAAGGAATGAAAGCCTCTTGTGGGTGGCAATAAAGAATTAATCCCAAGGGATGAATGGGTTGAAGCTCACCGAAAGTCAAATGGCAAGAACAAGAGGGAAATGACAATTCTCCTAAGCTCACTTTCTAAAAAAGAGATTGGGAGAGTGCAACATTGTCAAACCGCACATGCCATATGGAACACTCTAGAGAATTATCATGAAGGCACAACTCTAGTGAAGTCAAGCCGTTTGAAGATGTATGTCACCAAATAGGAACTCTTCATGATGTAGGACAACGAGAACATCACAGAAATGACCAACCGGCTCTTGTCCATTGTAACCAACATGAAGAAGTTTGGAAGGGCACTCACAAATTATGAGGTAAACACTAAAATCCTTAAAACTCTTCTATTTGACAAATTTTGGGGCTAGGGTGTCCAGTATTCAAAAGTCGAATATGAAGATTAGAAAAGTCCCAACCGATGTGCTCATTAGCAAGCTCTTGACTCATGAGCTGGTTATTCAAAAAGATGAGCAAATGAAGAAGCTAAGGGGCCAAGGTGAAAAACCAAAAAAGAGAACCATGGGTCTCCAAGCTTCAATAAGAGAGAAAAAAATGGACATCTCCTCAAATGAAGAGGATAGTGACAAAGAAGGAGAAGCGCTAGCCATGCTCTCAAGGAGAACCAAGAGTTGATAAGGAAAAGAAAAGAAAGAAGAGTCTTCAAGAAATCTACCCAAAAGTCCAAAAGAGAGAAAAAATGATGTCACATGCTATGAATGTGGCAAACAAGGGCATATGAAGCATGAATGTCCAAAGATAAAGGAGAAGAAGAAATGGGATAAAAAAAAAAAAAGAAGAAAAGCTTCTCCGCCACTTGGGATGATGACTCAAGTGAAGATGAGGAAGAAGAGGAGGCCAACATATGCTTCATGGCACTAGGGGACTCTTCACAAAAGGTAAATACATCTTCCCACTCCAATTCTAATTATGAGGTGGATGATATAGATGAAGAGCTTTTAGAAGCTCTAACTATGAGGTGTGACAAGTATAAGTCACAAGTCAAAACCTATAGGAAGAAGTGTTCCAAACAAGAAGATGAGTACAAGTCTCTAAATGAGCTTGTAAATGAATTGAGGGCTTCTAATGAAGAACTTAAGAAATCTGTTGAAAAATTATCTACATCATCTTCTTCCTTAGCCTCACTTAGAAAGGAGAATGATTCTCTTAAAGGAGAAGTCATTGAGCTTAGAAGCTCAATCTCTAAATTTCATAAAGGAAAAAAGGCTTTAGACACTCTTATTGTGTCACAAAGACCATCTTTAATTAGGTATGTCTAGGTTTTAATGGAGCTTCCTCATCTTCTACAACTACATTTGCTAGAGCTTCACAACCTTAAACCTCAAGCATTGAGGTGATTGGGAATAAAATTGCTCCTAACACTAAGCCTCCTAAGCCTAAGGGTAAAAGGAAGGCTCCCCAAGGCTCTAGAGCTAAAACTCAAAGAGCCAATCATGCTTATATGTATAACAGAAGTTATGCAAACAGCCAAGGCTAAAGCAAAGGATCTACTTCAACTTTAAGGCCCAATCATAAAGGGAAGGCTAAAGAAGTTTAAGGATGTAATTGGTACATGAACCGCTAAATGAAATGCACTTCCGTAACTTCTAGATCAAAATGATAATTAAGTCCTCAAACTCTCTCACCTTGGATTCGTGTTGAAACCAAAGATTTGAATGTGAATTTGAAACAATAACTGGTTGTAGTGATGAAATTTTAAAAAAAGAACACTTGAAAATTGAAAATAACTTGATTTTGATTGCTTGACATGTTTGCACTGAGAACGAATATCGACTGAATGACTTTGAGAATAAGAAAACTATGAAAAACTTTATTACAAAAAGAGATTTAGCAAAAACGCTATTGAAAGATTAACAAAATTTTTGTAATTGAAAGATTAATTGACTTGATTTTACAATTGATTGATTATAGTGTTATTGAGAATTGGATGTTTGTTGTCCTCTTTCTATTCATTTCCTTCCTTTTACAGAGTTTTAAGAGTAATTTGCACTTCATCAAATTTTTAGGTTCTCTACCTTTAGCTTAATGTGTCATGTTCTTCACATCTTTCCTATTTTTCAATCAGTTTATTTTCACATATCTCACTCCTTGAAACTATTAACTGTCTGGCTTAACTCTCACTCCAAGAATAATTTTCATTAAATAAAAATTAATTATTTATTTCTTATATTAAATAAAAATTATTTAATTAAATAATTAATTTAAGAGGTTAGACTAAAATTATTAAACTAAGTTAAAAATATTTTAGGTGCAAACAATGTTCTTATTGAATATGTATAACTTGATCATAAGGGCAAAGTTGTACTTACACAACTTTTGAAATATTCATCTTTACATTTTGTCTTTCTTTGGAAAAATCAACTTTATCTTCTCTTTCCTTAAATTTTCACTTTAAAACTCTTCATCTTCAACAACTACTATCTCATCATCATCATCATCTTCTTCTTCTTATTTTAACATCCCAAACCTAAGATCTATTTCCTACCCATAATCATAAAAATACCTACCCTATTCAAACTTTATCATCTTCTCATATTCCTGCTTTAACAAAAAAAAATCAAATCCAAAATCACACACTCATATCTTCTCAAAAACAAAATAGTCATTCCAAAATTCATTTTTTTTCATCCTCCTACAAACTATTTTCATGTATTTACATGAAGAAAAAACTTTTGTATTCTCTTCCTCAACTGGCACTAACAACCCCTTCCTCCTCGGGATTTTTTTTTGGTTATTGACATCACACCAACCCAAAACCAGCTTGCTTTCTTCTTTGTTCAGAATGCCAAACTCGACTTGGTCAGGTTTTCTTCTTAGTTTAGCTCATGTTGATTCTCCCATTCCTTGGTGCTCTCCAATTTTCATCAACAAAATCACTAAGTACTATTATAGAAGGAGATTCAAGAAAGGTTAATTAGATTTTCTTGCCTGTTGAATTGTCAATTTTGATTATTGTTTGGATTTTGACAGAACTATGTTGAATTTGAGATTTTGTGTTTGACGCTTTTGAATTTTGAAACTTTTTTTTTATAAATGGTTATTAATTACTCTTTGATTCATCAAAATTCAAATTAATTATTAAAAATCATTTGTGATAGTTGGACACTATCCAAATAATTTTAAACATATTTAATGAATTTATGAAGATGAATTTTGGGTTAATTTTCTATTCTTGACTTTATTTTACTTAGGGATCCCTTTGAATCTTGCATTATTGACCCACATGAATATTTTTGCATGTGACTATGGCTTTAGTAAGCCATTCTATAATTTTTAGGGATGAAAAGAACAAGTTAGGCCAATTATTTTGTGTTTTTGGCCATTTGGCCAATTTTTGGCATTAGAGTTCCCATATAACTCTTGTGGATTTTGCATAAAAATGGTTTTCCATAAGTCATTTTGTGATTTTGAATTTTTTTTTTTTTACCTTAGTGATCCCATTTTTACTACTAGAACAAAGATGGATTTAAATTTCTAATTAGTCAAATAATACTGTAAAATAGTCGCATGGCTTATTTTGTGACTTTTGACTTCAGAATCTCCTATTATTTGGCAATATTTATCACAAAAAAATTACATTTCACCTCAAAAAAATTTTGATATTGATTTTTAAAATTTTGTCATTATAGAAACTCCCTCTATGTTAATCTTTCAACTACCCATTATATAGATAACCATTATTTTGGTCACTTAGGCTCTCTCACTATATGAATATTTAACCAAAATAACTTATCCACACTACACTCTAATTTATTTTCTATATTTTATTGCCATAAATACTCATAAATGGAATGACCATCTAGCCAATTCCTTTGCCGACCCTTACCAATTTTATGTGTAAAAAATATCTTCTGCATAAGTGTTTTATTTTGTACAATGTAGGCAAAGTTTGAATTTGCTTCAATATAGTAGACCTGAAATGGTATTTTTTTGGATTTTGCATAATTCACTTCATGCTAAAAACTAGAGTTATGAACCTTTATGTCAATGTCTACTATGGCTTCCTCCTTCACATCGAGTCAAGCTACTTCGTTTATCTCTATACCCTGAGAAAGGGTTTTCGCTGACCTCCTGTGTAATATCTCCATCCACATTCATTGACATTATCACATGAACATATTTATTGTATAAATGATTTGAAATTTCACATGAATGTATGCATTAGATAAATGATCAGTTAGACACGTGAATTGGATAAGCATGATAAAGACACATGCACTATTGCATTTAGGACACTTGAACATTTGTGTAATGTTTGTATAGTTGCATGACAAATTATATTATGTTGTGTGCATGTTATAACATCATGAATAATGGTGGTATAACACTTATTTTAAAGTATAAGGAGCACCTAGGAATTAGGAGATGGATGAAGGTGCTTAAGGAGTGAAGAAGAGGGACTAAAAGAGGAAAGTGACTTCCAACCAATAGGAATGCAACACCATGATTTTGTCTTGTTACAATAGGTTTACAAGTGGAATTTTTGACTCTTTAGGATCAAAATACAGAGCTTAGATGTGAGGTACAATAGAAGAAAGAGAGAGCTAAGGAAGAAAGAAAGGACAGAAGAAGAAGAAGGAGACGCAGAAGAGTGAGCTGCCTAATAAGGAAGCCTAAGATTTTTTGATTTTGGGAAAATAGATAAGCTAATTTATCTTCTTTTCATATGAAACTAACACCTCATGACATGTTAATCATGCATGGTTAGTGAGAAATATGAAGCATTTGAGGTAGAACTCTTAGATGGAAGTTGAAATTCAAGAGAATAAGAGCTGATTGTGTTGGTTTTGTTGTTAGAGCAGAATTTTGTACCCATGATTTCATAACCCTAGGAGAGGAATTAGCGAAAGTGAAAAATATAAAAGTTGTAGCTTTATGATCCATATAAATGCATATGAAACAGTTTTGCTTGATTTGGTGTGTGTGAGGAGTTATAGCTCCTTCATTATGTCTGGTTCACAACCAACCAAAATCATCTCAGTCTTTTTGTTTTCTTATATTTTGATGACCTTATATTCAGATTTAGACAAAGTGTAAAACATAAAATTTATAGGGTTATATACCCTCTAATCACCTGTAAAGCAGTTTGGATTGATTTATTATGTGGAAAGAGATACAACTCATTGATTGTGAGATGAAACCTCACCTGTCTTTTAATTTTGTTTTTCAAGAATTTGATAGCCATTAATTCAGAATTTGGTGTTGTGTTAAACTTGAAAGTTTTATATTTATGTATGATTTACATGCCTATAAAATATTTTTACCAAATTTATCATGGTTATTGAGATGTTGTCCCCTTCATCATGACTGATTGTCAGCATGTTAAAAGTCTACTTACCTTGAGATTGGTCATTTGGTTTGGTGACTTTATAAACTGAATCAGACAATGAGTAAAACATGAAAAATGCTCCTTTATGTGTTATGTAACTTTTGGTAAATCAGTTTTTCAATTTTATTTTTACAATTTGAGGTATACCCAAGAATGTAAGACCTACTCATACTAAGATGACATTGAAATATGACAAAATTAAAAAATTCATTACATTTTTTATATCTCTTATATTAATCTGAAATTTGAGTATGTTGTGTGATTATGTGTCTAGTTTATTTGAAAAAAAGAATGAAGTCATGTGGATAAGTATATCTAGAGTTATTTCTATGAGAGTATAGTAAGCTCAGGCTGCCACATAAGGAAAATATGCATAAACACTAGATCCACTTGTATGAATCATGCCATAGTTGTATACCAAGCATTCATAATCATTTTGACATACTTATAACCATCTATGTATCAAATTTTAGGATCTCAACACTTTGAGGAAGCCCTAAAGAGAGAACCAAACCTTCCATAACAGTTGGTCACATCAAAAGGTAAGTAAAAATCGTAATTAGATTCTAATTTGTATGTGTGATAATTTTATGATATAATTATGTTCTATTACATGTATATGTGATTAAATTGTTGCATTTTACATGTGAATACAAGTCAAGTGAGAATTATATGTTCTTAATGATTACTTGGTATACCATTGTTATGAACACTTGCATATGAAACTAAAAAGATGTTGTGACCAGTTTGTCAAACACTTACAAATCACGTGAATGATGGACCAATATGTCCCATTGGCACATGTTATTGATCAAATGATTCACTTGTTACATGCTGGCTAGCAAAATCAAATGTCACTTGAATCACATGAATTCCCGGGAGCAGTGTTTGCCTTACAAGGTCACGATAAAAAAATCAATCTGTTGCACTTGCACTTGCATAGTCAATTGTTATACTTATAATGTATCCTGATGATATTTGATTGTTGGTTGTGCCATGCCATAAGAATCTAATTATTGTTTTTATTCATTGAGTCGCGATTCACCAAATCACAATTATATTTTTTAGATACTAAAGCATAGGGTTTGGATACCTTGGTACATAAAGTTTTGCTTAGAGACTCATGGACTACAGGTCATCAGCTAAATTCTAACTCTCTATCATTGTGTCATGTATATACATCTAGATAGGAACCAGTTTATAGTCATTAGCCTTGAAAAAACAGATTGAAAAGTTCTAACATCAATTCTAAGTGATGATCTTACAGATACTAAATTAAGAACTCATTGGAAGTTAAATGGAAGAAACAACATAAAGTATGGAAATTGACTGGTACTTTGCGACTGTGAACAAATGGTCATGACCGCTATCTCAAAATCAAGCTTAACAAAAATGGGCAGACGATTTTACAGTGAATATCGTGTCCTTTTGTCGCGATCGCAATCTTTGAATCAACTTGGAGGGATATAAATTCTCAATCAGATGATGCCACATGCACAAAGACCTATTAATTTATCAAAATTCACGGCAATGAAAGTGAGGTAGTGATAGCGACCTAGTTGAAGCAACATCTTCAATTTTCTAAAGCCATTTCATAGTGAGAATGGTGTCTCAAGAGATCAAATCGGGACCACAAATTTCATTAAGTTTGAAGGACTCAACAACTATTTTTCCTTAAAGCATCAATGTTTTTTTGCCACGTGGACTAGTTATTAGATACAAATAGTTTTCACCACCATGAATGGATAAATTTAAGAAAATATGAATATCGCGATCACAAATCACCTATTTTGACTGAGACTTTTACTTGGCAAGCATTAAATGCATATTTGCCTAGCATACTTTAGAGATTTGGACATAGTTTTATCTCTATTGTCTTTTTAGTAGGAGTAACCTACAAATACTCTACCAAATGGACATTAAAAAAAAGAATATGACTTTCTAAGGCTAAACTCTTACAAATTTGCTTTTTAATTTTCTTTCTTAATTAATATCTTTGTTATTAAATTGTACAAAGTTTGGTGTGAGTTTTAAACATCATTTGGGATTAGGTTTGAGAGTGAGCCAATATAAAACTCTTGTATGGTTTGAGTGTTATCTTTGGGAAACACTTGAAAGGTTATGTGTGAGCCTTTGCAAAACACAAGTTGTAAAGTTAAGTGTGAGTTTAAAAAAACTATTCAGTATTAGTGGAACACCCAATTGGAAGAATTGGGGAATGGATGTAGGGTTGGTTAATACCTAAACTACTATAAATCTTTGTGTGTTCTATTCTTCTTATATTTCTTCTCAAATTTGCTTAACAAACCTTTCCTCTAAAATTTAAATTTTCTACCGATTCAACCTTCTTCTTAGTACACAAGGGCTAACAGTGAGATTTGAGAAATGACTTTTGAACTTATTTCATGCAGCTACACCACTTAACACGTAGTATACAAGCACTACAACCATTATCTTACATCATATAGCCATGCATTGCATTCATGCAACCATGCCACTGAACTCTTGCACACCATGCACTTTAACCACTTTTTGCATCATACAATAATGTGTTTTGACATCATTGATGATTGAGATAATGGTTCTCTTTTGTTGATATTGTTATCTTTAGATTTTTTTTATGAGATTTAAGAAATAGGATGAAAATAAGAAAATACATATTTAGGAACGTGGCCATGAGGCCTACTATCTTTATTTTGAAGTGGCTAATTAACCTACTTACATGAGAAAGAAAATTATGTTAGGGTGATGGCTTATAAATAGAAACTAAGTCTTCAAAAAATTTCTAGATTACAACTTAGAGACCCTAGAATGGTCATGTGGTCGACCACTATTCTTCTATTTGCTACTCATCATCTCTAACATTGTAGGATAATATCTCTTTAAAAACTTTCCATTGATGTGTTAGTTATGTACTCTCGACCAATTCTTATAACATATTTTTTCTTAATAATTTCATAGGTGCATTTGTATTAAATATCTCTTTTATTTAAGGCTAAATGATAAATTTCATGAATAGTTAATTCTACTTAATGTCATAAAGTATGTGACTTAATAGTAAAAAATTTAGATGTAAAGAATTCTATTCTAAATTGCCCTTAGTTGATTATTATTATTGGGACAATAATGAATGAAGACTAGTATGTATTTGATTAATGACTATGTTTTACTAGCCATAAATATGGGATATTAAGTCAAACATATAGATACATGTTTGAGAAATATTGAATTGGACCGACTAGCTATGAGAATACTACATAGACAAATAGTCATAAGTGATTCTCATGCAATAGTATTAACTTAATCCTTTGACCTTAAAAGCACCATAGATTCCAATATGATAAACTTCATATTTGATATAGTATCTTTAACAGGATGATCATGTAGACTTATATCGGATATAGAGTAAATCATATAGAGGAATATGAGTGATTGAGAAGGAATTTATCCTTCATGTATTTATAAAAAATATATCTTTGGGCCCCTCAATGAGTTAGACTGAAGATATTGCATGACAATGAGAAAATGAATTGATAAAAGGCTATTAATATCATTTTATATCAGTCTACTTAGAGATTGAGAAATAATTGAACTATATAAGGATGACATGATCCATGTTATATGTTCAATTAAGATATAATGTGACAAAAGGAGTATAATGCTATTTGTAAAATAGGTTAGGTTGGATTATTGACCTTCACATAATTTAAGTAGTCATAATATTTTGCTAGAGGCCAATTATGACTTGTAGGCTAGAAATAGGTTTTAGGCCACTACCAATATTAAATGAACTTATAAGATCGCACACTTAGAACAAACCTAAAAAGCAAAATTATATTTATTACTCTCCTATATATATTAAGGTAATTAAAGATATTAGCTTGATATTTAGATATCATTGTCTTGTTAAAAGTTAAAATAAATTAGGATATCTAGTTATTTATATCACTTAAGATATTGAGTTGGCGTATATATCTAAATAGCTAAGATATATTAACACTAGGGTTTTTTGAGAATAGATGGAACATTCATATTATTAGAAAATGTTTAGAGTGTGTGTGTGTGCAAACCAACCTTAGTGATACACCCTTCTTTTTGGAGAGCCTAGTCATGTAGACACCTGCAGAGGATGTTCATCATTTTGATAGTGTCTGAATCTAATGATCTATACTCCAAGCTTGTGGTTGGGTGTTATTGGTATAAGCCCCCTCTCTGCCTTTCAATAAGTTTGTCACCTTTTGCACAAATTGGTAGTATTCCACATCCTTTTTGTCAATTTTTCAAATCACATGGATCTTTTAGGGGTTTGAATGCTTAAATTTTTATTTTTCATTAAGCTTGTTCTTTAAAACCTAACATGATGAATGTTTATGTAGCTCGCGATGTAAGCTTGAAAGGTAATATGCATTGCCTTTCATACGTTGTGGATCCTAAAAGGATCCTCTCAATTGGGGGACCATTTGTCATGTACTTTGTATTTAGTTCTTAAGGGAAGTATAATCTTCTAGACAAGATCACCTTTATTGAAACTTTTCCTTTTTACCTGTTTATTGTATGCTTTGGAAACCTTCTTTTTTTGGATCATTAAGCAATTCAATTTTTATAGCTTTTCCTCATCTTGTTGTTTTAGCTCATATGCATTACTTGATTATATTCATTAGGCATCATTCCATTATGCCTTACAACCTTTAAAGATGGACCACAACCTCTATAGGAATTACTACATCATGATCGAATGCTAATGGGAAAGGACTTATCTTAGTAGAGCTTCATTTTGAGGTTCTATAAGCCCATAACATTTTTTATAGGATTATGTGCCAATCCTTAGGGTTATCTTCCAACATCTTTTTTAAGATCCGATTGAGAATTTTATTTGACGCCTTTTTTTTCTATTAGCTTAAGCATAAAATGAGGTTGATTTGAGAGCCTATTGCCACAACCTTCTGCAAAGTCCTTCACTTCTCTTTTAAATATGGTTCCTTAATCTATTATGATGGACTTTGGGATCCTTAAACTATGAATGAGTTTTTCCTTGATAAAATGGATAATGTCCTTATGTTCTACCTTTTTCAAAAGAGTTGCCTACTTGGTGAAGTAGTCAATAGCTATAATAATAAAGCTATGACCCTTAGAAGATGTTAAGTGTATGTTTCCAATTAAATCTATGGCCCAACCTTTAAAAGGCTATGGTTTTACAATGGAATGTAACTCTATAACTAGAACCTTTTGAATGCTCCCATATTTCTAGCATTGTTAACAAACTTTATAGTAGTTAATATAGTCTTTAGGATCTATGACTAATAATAGACATGTCTCTTTAACAACCACCTTACCTTGATTCTTGCTTGATAAGCTCCACACACAACACCTTAGCAATAAGCGATCAAAGTCTTTCTTGTATTCACCTCTTCAAGAAGGACAAAGTTAAAGGCTTGGACTTTTACTTTGTATGACACCTTAGTGCTTGGGCAATCTAGGTATTATTTTAGCTCCTTGCTCCAATCATTCTCCATTGGTGCATTAACATTAAAAGTTTCATGTTAATGCCGTTTTTTATAATAGAAAGGTGATTTCTATTCTCTACAATAATATTTATGAGTTAGCTCATTGCTCATCCTTATCTTAAAGCCATTTGAGCTAACTCATCAACTTCCTAATTAGCCTTTCTAGGGATATGTAGGAATGAGACATAATTAAAGGAATTGATAATCTAAATTGTAGCAATATGGTATGGAGCTAATAAGACAATGTTGAATTTATACTCCCCTATCAGTTGCTTAAGGCCTAACTGAAAATCTTCAATCAACAGTATATCTTTAGCTCCAAATTCTTGGAGGATCCCTATTCATATATAGCCTAGTTGTTAGTGCATTCAAATACCAAATTAAAAGATAAGGCCATTTTATCTCTTGTTAAAGATGTGATCACCACTTCAGCTCTTGCTGATTTCTTTGTGCCTGATCTGTCAAACTTAAGGATCCAAGGTTGCTTTTATACTTCATAGACTTATAGATATGGTTCTTTCTCCACTCTTATCTCTGAGGAGGTATGTTCTATTAAAAAAAAATCTACTAAGGCCTGTCCTTTCACAAATTTTTAAGGAAAATATATTAGTGTAAACTCAGTTAGAGCAAGAGACCACTTATCATCCTCCTAGTGATCAAGGGTCTATTCAACATATATTTCATCAAGTTAGTTTGAGAGACCACATATGTTAGGCTTAATTTGTGCATAGATATTCAGTAGGATTTGGGATTAGATTGATGTTAATCTATGTTTAAATTAACTTATATTGAGTTAATTTGTGTTATTTCTCACACTTAGATGTTATGTAGGTATTTTAGTAAGTTTGGAGGGAATTACGACCAAACTTATTGTGAATGCTAATAGAAGAATGTTTGGAGAGCATGTAATGCAAGGCATTGGACTCACTTCTCTTCTTTGAATGATGTGTTTTGAATGATAGCAAAACTATAACAAAACCAAAAGAAGTTTCAATGTTTTGTACTTTAGTGTTTGTTTGATGTTTTCAATAGATCTTATGAATGGAAGATTGTTGTGAACCTAAGTCTTGACAAATGTTAAAGGGCGAACAAATTAAACGGGCACTAAACATCTCCCAATGAGCATTGGACCATTCAATGGGCATTGAAGGCTATGCAATGGATGTTGATTGGATGTTGCTCTTTTGTACGTCTTTTGGACCTCGTAACGGGTATTGTCCATCTGTAATGAGTGTTAGAGAAGTGCTCCAGGTTGAGCTGTGCTGGACCTTGCCATAAGTTTTGAAGTTTGGTAATGAGCATTGATCTGGACTAGCAACATGCATAAGAAAAGTGTCTAAGCCCAAGCTAAAGCTACTAGAACCTAAAATGGGTATTGGCACTTCTCAACAAGTGTTGAAGGAGTTTCCAGTGGATATTGCAAATTACTTAATGGGCGTGAAAAGCTACTATGCAAAGTTAAGAAAAATATAGTACAAAGTTAAAGCTTTCTAAAAATAAACAATAGGCATGGTTCTCTCTCCAACATGTGTTATAGTCAAAGCCAACAAGCATTGAAAGATATTCAACAGGCATTTGTTGTAACCATTAGAAGTTCAATGAGTGTTGTTAAAGAATAACAGGTGTTGTCACCTGTAATGACTAGTTTTAAAGAAAAGTTGTTAGATTGATATCAATTGTTCCAATAACTAGTTTTATAGCTTAGCTATATAGGAGGCATTTTTGGAGTTTAGAAAGGTTAGAGAAAAAGAGAAAAAGTCTAGAATCTTTATGAACAACTTTGTAACTCTTTGTAATTATTTATGCAAACCTATAGGGTATTGCTTTGTATTTAGGTAGAGTAAGTTTGTGTTTATTACTCTTTTTAAGAGTAGGTTTTCTTGAGCACTAATTATGTATTTGTTACCTATTTGAGAGGCTTAGACAATGCTTAGATATTTTCTTGTTGGTGGTTGTAAATATTGGTATTGTGCCTAAAAAAATTCTAAGGGGTAGGCCTTCCTAAATGTGTAAAAGGAAAGGTTATCCTTGAGCTTGTAAAATGGAAGGTTCTTCTTGAGCCTGAAAAGGAATAAATAGGCCTAAGTGAAAACTTAAGGAGTGAAGTTGGCAAGTTGCCTAACCACTATAAAAATACTTATGTAGATTTTTATGTTTGTGTTTGGTTTTGGTTTTTGTTCATAACCCAATTCACGCCCCCCTCTTGGGTTGCCATATTGCAATTCAGTCCAACAGTTGGTATTAAAGTCTAACCTCTTTTAAAGCTTATGTGCAAAAGGAATACAGTCATGGCAACCTTTAAGTCTTCTTCCTATGAAAGCTTCTTAAAAAATGGACCTACTCAAACCAGAGGGAGTAGTATGTCAATAAAGCTAGGAGAGCATCATTTAGAGGAAAGAAGGAGAAAGAGCTTAATGAATTCCGCATCGATAAGTGATGATGAATTCTTTTACAACAAAAGGATAAAGAAGAAGAAGGCCAAAAAGAAAGCAAAAGCTGGATGTCTCATGGTCATGAAGGATGAATAGAATAAGGGCTCATCAAATGAGGTATGTGAATCTAATGATGATGTAAATGAGATGTTCACAGTAGAAAATCTTATTGAGGCCCTTAAATCAACAAATAATGATTTAGATAAATCTTTCTCTAGAAATAAGATTTTAAAAAATGAATTTCCTCTATTTCTAAAATTAAAGATGAGCTTTTCAAAGAAGTTAAATGTTTGAGAAAAGAAAATGAGGAATTACTTTCAAAAGCATTATTCTTAGATTTAAATAAACATAATTTTAAAAAATGAAAATTGAAGCTTTGGAAAGGGAAAATGAAGAGTTAAAATCTTTAAAAAAATTGAATGAAAGTCTTTCCAAACGAAATGGCAGTTTGAAAAAGGAGGTTTTGGACTTGAAAAACTCTCTTTCAAATTTTACTAAAGGAAAAGAAAATTTTGATTTACTTTTAGGCTTTTAAAGAGATACTAGTGTGAAACATGACGTCAGATATAATCATGCCTGTTCCTGCTTCTAAGAGTGTGTTTGTTAGAGCTTCATTTTTTAGAACACCTAGTATCCAAGGTGTTGAATCACTAAGCTCTTCATAAAAGGCGAATGCCAATGCAAAGCCTAAAAGCACAACACTAGCACATGCATACACGAAAAAGCCTAAGAAAAAGGCTAATCATGCTTCTATATATGCATCTTATAAGCCAAAGAGGCAAAATGTGCTACATTTTGCACATAAAAGAAAAATTGCACATAATCACACTCAATCTAAGGTGCATATATAAAAATCACATGTGCATAATCATAGCTACACTCATCCTCACTCTCAAAGGCCAAAGGAAAATCATGCCTTCTTTTATAGAACTAAGCATGTCAACAATTCAATCATTCCTTCATGATTTAGACACCAATCCTTTAGGATGCCACCTCACTGATGCTCTCCATGAGAGCTTAAGAAAGCATCCATTTGGCAATGCTTTTATCGTTGAAAGTTTGGTCATAAAGCATACTTCTGCTATGCTAGATTGAGAGATGAGCAAATTTATGTTGCTAAACCCTATGGACCAAAAAAAAAATAGGTACAAAAGAAAGTTCAATTTTATAGGTTTGGAAGCTCCTCACCCTCTACTCAAAATGGAGAATCAAACTGTGATTGGAGCTATAGAATTTGAAGAGGAGTCGAAGTTTTTGAAAAAGACTTGCATTTTTAGAGAATTCAACAATTGGTATCATTTTTGTAATATATCTCTATCCCTCCTTTTGTTTTATTTAATATGTTATTATTGAGGGGGAGTTTGCTTTATGAACCATTTTTGGTATCAGTTTGGAATCTCCAACAACTATCTTTTCCTTCTTGCCTTCCTCCATTTATTTATGGAACATGTAACCCTAAGTTATGTCAGCTAAATTTGTGTTTGAATATCTTGGGTGATTTATTAAAAGGAAGCATATAAATAGTGGAAGTTATCCTTTGCAGTTTGTTTTGTATTTTTGGCATCATCAATTTTGCCTTAGTTTCTTTAAGGAACTTTGTCTAGATTTTAGGAAGAGGTTGTTTGTATGTTTAGAAGGGGGAGAACATTTTTGTTTTTTGGGACAAACTTTTGCATAAGAGAGAAGTTTTGGATGCTTTGATTTGATGATTTGTTTGTTTTGTTTAGTATCACTTATGTGCATACCCTAACACTTGGTATCTTCTATGTGTTTAATGTCCAACATTTGGTATCTTATGTAGTACAACATTTGGTATCTTATATGGCTTGTTAAGTAGCATACTTGGTATCAAACCCTATGTTCAACATCCAACATTTGGTATCTTTTATAGTACAACATTTGGTGTCTTATGTGGCTTGTTAAGTAGCATACTTAGTATCAAACCCTGTGTGGATATTTTGATTGGTATGTATTTGGGTTGGTATATTGTTTGCAATTTTATGTTTCAACATTTGGTATCCATTATGTGTTCGAGTTTTGTATTTTCAAGTATCAAAACATCTTGGTTTTGTCATCATTCAAAGAGGGGGAGATTGTTGTGAATGCTAATGCAAGAATGTTTGGAGAACATGTAACCAAATGCATTGGACTCACTTTTTTACTTTGAATAATGTGTTTTGAATGATAACATAACTATAACAAAATCAAAAGAAGTTTAAATGTTTTGTAATTTAGTGTTTGTTTGATGTTTTGAACAAATCTAATGAACGTTAAAAGGGAGATTATTATGAACCCAAGTTCCAACAAATGTTAAAGGGCCAAAACAAATTCAATTGGTGCTAAACATCTCCTAGTGGGCGTTGGAACATTCAACGGGCATGGAAGGTTGTGCAATGGACATTGATTAGATGTTGCACTTTGCAAGTCTTCTAAACCTTGCAATAGGCATTGTAGATTTGTAACAAAGATTAGAGAAGTGCTTTAGGCTGAGCTGTGCTAGGCTTCACCATGGGCATTGAAGTTTCGCAATGGGCGTTAATTTAGACTAGCAATAGGCATAGGAAAAATGTCCAAGCCTGAGCTAAAGCTTCTAGAACCCAAAATGGGCATTGACCCTTCTCAATAGGAGTTGAAGGAGTTTCCAACGGGCATTGCAAATTGCTCAATAGGCATAGAAAGCTACTGTGCAGAGTTGGGAAAAATAGAGCATGAAGTTAAAGTTTTCTGGAAATGAACAACAAGCATTGTTCTCTCTCCAATAGGCATTGTAGTAAAAGCCAATAGGTGTTGAAAGACATTTAATAGGCATTTGATGTAACCATTATAAGTTCAACAGGTGTTGATAAAGAATAATTGGTGTTGTCACCTGCAACAACTAGTTTTAAAGAAAAGCTTTCAGATGGATATCAGCCATTCCAACAGCTAGTTTCAAAGCTTGGCTATATAAAGAGCATTTTTGGAGTTTTAAAAGGTTAGAGAAAAAGAGATAAAGGCTAGAAATCTTTGTGAACAACTTTGTAACTCCTTGTAATTATTTATGCAAACCTATAGGGTATTGCTTTGTATTTGGGTAGAGTGAGTTTATGTTTGTTACTCTTTTTAAGAGTAGGTTTTCTTGAGCACTAATTGTATATTTGTTGCCCATTTGAAAGGCTTAGATACTCTTTGGATCTTTAATTGCTAGTGGTTATAAAGGTTGGTATTGTGCCTAAAAAAATACTAAAGGGCAGGTTCTTCTTAAGCCTATAAAAGGAAAGGTTATCCTTGAGCCTGTAAAAAGGAAGGTTTTTCCTACGCCTGAAAAGGAATAAATAGGCCTAAGTGAAAGTTTAGGGAGTAGAGTTGGCAAGTTATCGAACCACTATAAAAATCCTTATGTAGATTCTTATGTTTGTGCTTGTTTTTGGTTTTTGTTCATAGCCTAATTCACCACCCTCTTAGGTTGCCACATCACCACTCATCCAATGAAACTAGGCATGGATAGCAACTTTAGGGACCAATTTGGAGATTTGGACATGTAAGGAGAACATGCTACTATCACACCTTATGACTTTCCTTGACCTGAAGAGAGTTGCAGGTAACAACTCTAGTCACAAGCCTGGACCTGCATGATTCAAATCCTACTTTTTAACCTATATTTTAGTGTTTCAAAAGAGTATTTAAAGCCAACTCTTAGGGCTTTCAAAATAGAGGTTAAAAACGCTAATAAAAGATTTTTGGGAGAAGAAAACATAAGAAAACATGTTTCAAAAAGACATCAAGCGCAAGAGTAAAAGGCTTCATTGGATCAAAATAAGATGAATAAGAGAAGATCTATCAAGATCATTAAGAGATTTCACTTTTCTTTCTCTTATTTCTTAGTTCCATTGTAAAAATGATGTTTTTTTCTTTTAGATTTAGCTTGTTTTATTAGTATGTTAGGCTAGATCTTTTAATCTAGGACTTTGATGTAACCATGGATAATGATTCATTGATTTATGATTTCAATTAACATGTTGGGGCTTTATTCTTTTGCAAGTAAATAATTCTTTATCTTAATACTTGTGATTGCTTGATCACCAATTACATGTTTTGTGTTTCATTTATGGTTCAAGAGATTATAAATTGAAATATACCTAAAATCATTTTCCTTAGGTTAATTGATGAGTAAAGATACTCACTTAATCTATTGCTATCACTTAAAGGAATGTTTGAGTTGATAAAGTAATACATTCCTAGTTCACATTAAGATATGGATCTAGAGGGATGGTTACAAATTAAGTGACATCTCGAGAGAGAGCCTTAATAACTAAAGAGTCAATTCATAGTTGCATGCCTTAATACAACATGTCATTGAATGTTTAATGATTTCATGATTTTCTATTAGTGAGATCAACTATCTTAAGTGTTTTATTCATAAGGTTTTCTTTCTTGATTGCTTTTGTCCTTTTAGCTATTCAGTTCTTATTTTAATTTACTTTGATTGCATTAATAGTTTAGATATTATCTTTAATCTTTAATTTCTAGATAAAAATATGATCATCATATTCTAGTACTTATTGCCCTTGTCTCTATATGACGATATCCGCACAAACCCTCATGCACTGTATTACTTTGATCACATCATTTCATTATTATTTACGTTGTGGTTTATAGAATATTTAGAAGAAATAAGATAATTGGAAAACTTGAGTTTGTTGATTGATTTAGAACCATTTAGTTGGATTTAATTAAAAATCAAATATGCAACCAAAGAAATTAGCATCATTACCAAAGACATGGTGTTTTAATATTGGAAGCTTTGATTCAATTCTTAATCTAGAATTTTTATTTATTTTTACTTTGTGTTTATTATTCTTTGTTTCCTATACATAATTAGAATTTCATGACATGGATGCATTCGAGGCATTACAAGCTCAAGTATCCACCTTTACCAAGTAAATAAATTTTATGAATTGCGTGGTATGCGAATTGTATGGGGCAATCAATCATCTAAACATATCATGTTAAATGGGGAATCTTTTCGCACATGTCCAAGTAAGTTATAGGGGGAATTTCAATCACCAACCCAATGATCTTTACTATAACACCTACAACCTTAGTTCATAAAATAACCCCAAATTTTCTTGGTCAAACAATTATTTGAACCCAATTTTCAAGCTCCCACTATTTTTTTGTCAACCACTGACCTTCTAACCCTAAGAAGAAAAGTCTAACCTAAAAGGCCTATTAGAGCCATACATCACTAAAATTGATGCTAGGTTAGAACAAGATGAGATGAAACAAAGATTAGATGCAAATCTAGAAAGTTATACCTCTTCCTCCTTCGATAACCTTAAGATTCAAATGGGACCAATAGATAATAATTTGAACCTTAGATCTTATGGGACCTTACCTAACACCTTTCAGCCTAATCCTACAAAGCTAGTCAAGGAAATTACATTAAAGAGTGGTACAAGGAGATTGATTCAAAGATAGAAGAGGATAAGGATAGAGAGAATAATAAAGATGAAGAGCTCATCAAAGAAGGTAAACTAAAAGGAAATGCATAAGACACCATAAAGCAACCTGTTAAGGAAGAGAAATGTGTGAGCATTGATGAAAGAGAAAACTATATGCATGAATATTTTCAATAAAAGGGAGCACTTTTGAGCTTGAAATGTTGAAATCAGTAAAAGATGATGAAGGTTTTATTGTCAAGAAAAGCATGGGAATTAATTCTTTACCTTTTAAAATTCATGATAATAACACATCCTCTATATCCCTTATTGATGAATTGGACTATGGTGAGGTTACAAAGACTCCTCCTTATCTTCTGCATTTTTATCCATTAGAATTAGACCCATTACCTTTTTCTTTATGATCATGCATATTTTGGAGAGCAAAATGCCTCTTATGTTTAAATTGTTGATGAATTAAACCAAGAACAAAAAAAGAGATCAATAAAAAGGAAGAGGTATATAGATTGGATCATCATTGATTTAAGGGGTTTTAGTCTAACCCATTGCTTGTATCCAATATTAATGAAGGACAATCACAAACCCAAGGTAAAACTTAAGTGAAGCTAGCTCTAAGGGTCAAGCTCCAATACCTTAAAATAACGTTTTTGGGAGGCAACCCATGCTTTTAATTTTTCCTGCAATTTATTTAATTTTTCCTTTGTTAGTTAGTAGTTAAAGTTTTGAATAAAAATTCTTCATCTTTTTAATAGGTTGCTGTAGAGATAATGGAAGAAAAGAAGGACATTAAAGGCAAACAAAGTGAAGGAAGTTTCAACATAAAGGAGGGGTAACAATTTTATTGAATATTTCATATGAATTTTGTGTTATAATGTTACTTGCCCTAAATTTTTGCATTAAATATAAGGCAAATGCTGAAGTATTTTTATTTGATTCCATGTCAAAATGGTAATGAAGGTGATGATTAGTAGTCATTTGGATAGAAAGAATGTGTTGAAGCTTCTAAGTCTTTAGAATTATCCACAAACATTAAGAGGGGGACATCTTCTATAAGAGAGGAGAAGATAGCTACTATTGTATTCTTCCTCTATTGTTGCATTAGAGAAACCAAAATGGAATCCATCTTAGCCAATGTTAAAGAAAAGTTGCCCCTACCTCTCTCAACACCTAACATGGAAATCCTAAAACCCTAAACCTCTTTTAAACCCAAGAAAACTCTGACACCTAAAGATTCTACAACTTTTTATATTGTGAATGCTAGAGGGAGAATGTTTGGAGAACATGTAACCCCATGTCATTGGACTCACTCCTCTACTTTGAATAATGTATTTTGAATGATAACAAAACTATTGTTTTAAAGGATAACAAAACTATAACAAAACCAAAAGAAGTTCTAATGTTTGTAATTTTATATTTTTAGATCATTTGAATAGACCCGACGAACATTAAAAAAGGAGATTATTATGAATGCTAGGAGGAAAATGTTTGGAGAACATGTGACCATAAGACTCAATGAATGTTTAAGGCCTAGAACAAGTTCAATGCAAGTTGTGCAAGTTTAACAAATGTTGAACATCTTCCAACGAGTGTTGGACCATTTAACAGACATTAAAGGATGAGCAATGGACATTTATTTGATGTTGCTCTTTTGCCAGTCTTCTGGACCTTGTAATGGTCTTTATTCCTTTATAATAGTTGTTGAAGAAGTGCTCCAGTTTGAGCCATATTGGACCTTGCCACAGGCATTGTAGTTTTGCAATGGGCATTGATCTAGCCTAACAATAAATGTTGCATATTCACAGCATGCATGGGAAAGGTGTCCAAGCTTAAGTTAAAGCTTCTAAAACTCATAATGTGTAATGGCCTTTCTCAACAGGCATTGAAAGAGTTTCCAATGGGCATTACGAATTGCAACTGGCACAGAAAGTAATTATGCAATGTTTGGAAAATGGAGCACAAAGTTTAAGCTTCTGAAAATGAATAATGGGCATTGTTCTTTCTCTAATAGGCATTGTGGTCAATGCCAATGGTCATTGAATGATGAAGAATGAGCATTAAAAGTAACTTTTGGAAGTTCAATGAGGGTTTATGAAGAATAATGGGTGTCGTCATCTCTAACGGTTAATTTTGTGAAAAAGTTTTCAAGCTGAACATCAACAGCTCTAATAGCTAGTTTTGGAGCTTGGCTATATAAAGTGCATTTTTTAAGTTTAGAAAGGTTAGAGAAAAGGTTAAAAAACATTGTGAACATCTTTGGAAAATTTTGTTAGTATTTATGCACACCTTTTTGGGTGTTTCTTATATTTTGGGTAGAATGATATTGTTTCTGAGAGAAGGTTTTCTTATGCACTAATTATGTATTTGCTACCTATTTGAAAGGCAAAGACACTGCTTCGATCTATCCTTTTTAGTGGTTATAAAGGTTGGTATTGTGCCTAAAAAAATACCAAGGGGTAGGTTCTTCTAAACCTATAAAAGGAAAGGTTTTCCTTGAGCCTATAAAAGGGAAGGTTCTTCTTTAGCCTAGACAAGGGAAGGTTTTTGTTGAGCCTTGAAAAAGAAATAGAAAGGCCTAAGTGACAACTTGGGGAGTGGAGTAGGCACATTGTTGAACCACTATAAAATCTTTGTGTTCTCTTTTCGTGTTTGTTTTTATTCACAACCCAATTCACCTCCTTCTTAGGTTGCCTCAAAAGGAAGAAGAAAGTCTCTAAAGCCATACAGGATGACTCTAGTGCATGAGAACCAACTGAGGATGAAGAAGAGCCAAAGATAAGGAGAAGAGAAAGAACTAATCTTTGACTCATGACCTTGGACGAGAGCTCTTTAAAATTGTATGTTCTTACTCTTTTGATAGTGATTTAGATGAGGATGATCAAAAGTTAGAGAACATGTTTACTGTTGAAAATCTTATTGAAGCCCTAAGATCCACCAACCAATGATCTTGATAAGATTTTTGAAAGAAACAAAATTTTGAAAACTTAATTAGTGGAACTAAAGAAAAGTTTTGAGCTATTACAAACAGAAAATGCGGCTTTGATAAAAAAAAAAAAGAAATTTTATGAAAATATGTATTCTCAAAAGGGAAATCTCAACTTTGAAAGATTCATTTGCTTCTTTTACAAAGGAAAATAAAAACTTGATCTTATTTTGGGCTATTAAAAGACTTCAAGATATAGACATGGCTCAAGTTTTGATCATTCTAGACCTTCCACATCTAAGCCAAAATTTGTGAGAACTTCTACCAAAGCTAGGATTGCCTCACCTTTTTCTAAATCACATATGCATAATCATAGCTACTCTTACTCATACTCTCATAAGCCAAAGGCAAATCATGCATTCTTTTACAGAACTAAGCATATCAAGAATGTAAGGGTTCTTTCATGTTTTCGGCACTAATCTTTTAGGATGCCACCTCACTCATGCTCTGCACAAGAGCTTAAGGAAGCATTTGTTTGGTGATACTTTTATTGTGGAAACAATGGCCATAAAAAGTATACTTTTGTTATGCTAGGTTGGGAGATAAGTATATTTATGCTGCTGACCCTTAAGGACCCAAGAGAAAATGGGTACCAAAGAAAGTTTAATTTTATAGGTTTGAAAGCTCCTTACTCTCTACTCAAAATGGAGAAACAAATGGTGATTGGAGCTATAGAATTTGAAGAAGTGCTAGAGTTTCTTTTGAAAAAAACTAGTTTCTTTTGAAAAAAACTTATTTTTTTTAGAGAATGCAATAATTGGCATTAATTGATGCCACAACAATTGGTATCATTGATTGTAATGTATCTCTATCCTCCTTTTATTTTGTTCAACACACTTTTGCTGATGGGGAGTTAGTTTTATGAACCCACATTAGTATCAATTTGGAGTTTTTTTTTAATCTCTAGCAACTATCCTTCCTTTCTTGCTTTCCTCAATCTGTAAAGAGAACATGTAACTTGAGTTATGTCAATTGAATTTGTGTTTCAATATCTTAGGTGATTTGTTAGAAGAAAGCATAAAGATAAGGAGAGTTTTTCCTTTGTTGTTCTGTATTTTTGGAGCCATCATATTTGCTTTATTTTTTTCGAGGAAGTTGGCCTAGATTTTAGAAAAATAATATTTGTATGTTTGGAAAGGGAGAATAATTTTTTAAAGGGGAGAATTTTTATATATCTTTTTGTCATGATGAAAAAAAATGGGGAGAAGTTTTGGATGCTTTGATTTGATGATTTGATTACTTTGTTTGGTATCACTTATATTCATAGCCTTACACTTGGTATCATCTATGTTTTAAGCATCCAACATTTGGTATCTTATGTGGCATATTTGGTAGCATATTTGGTATTAAGCCTAGTGTGGATATTTCAATAATTTGTATCAACCCTTGTGTTGAATTGGTATCAAACCTTGTGTAGATATTTTGATTGGTATGTTTTTTGTTTGGTATCTAATTATAGGTTTGTGTTGTAACCTTTAGTATCCTTTGTGTGTTTAAAGTTTTGTATTTTTTGTATCAAAGTATCTTGGTTTTGTCATCATTCAAAAAAGGGAGATTGTTATGAATGTTATAGGGCGAACATTTGGAGAACATGTAACCCCAAGGCATTGGACTCACTCCTCTACTTTGAATGATAATAAAACTATTATTTTAAAGGATAAAAACTATAATAAAACTAAGAGAAGGTCAAATATTTGTACTTTAGTGTTTTTAGATGATTTGAATAGACCCGATGAACGTTAAAAAGGGAGAACGTTGTGAATGCTAGAGAATATTTGTAGAACATGTGACCCCAAGACCCGATGAATGTTAAAGGCCCAAAACAAGTTTAATTGTTGGACTAAGTTGATTTAACCTAAGCCATGAACCTCTTTTAATCTAGACAATAGAGATTGATCAATTCTAATGCTTTCATTAAGTGTTGTTTTGTAGATTATAAGTTAGTTTTTGTCATTGGAAGTTGGATGGAGTCCAAATCTCTAACCTTATTGAGATCACTCTAATTCACTGTGAGTGTATTACAAATCGCGACCATGAATCAGTCACAAGGAAGGATGGAGCTAGGCAGAGGAATTTATGGACAACTTTGTTGTCGCGACACACCCAAAGTTGGCAAAGCCTCAGTCATAGAAGACTTCACGGTGTGTGTCTCGGCTTAGTTTCGACCGTGACTTTCATAGTGACAAAGGATGGAATCAAAGCCACAACTACAACTTGTTAAATGTCCCAAGTGTCGTTTAAAGATTAAAAATCATGAGGGCAAAAGTTTGTTTACTACCACAACTCAAGCAGTTGAAGTTTTCTCTTCAAGCAGAGGAATTAGCAGTCCCAGTCGCGCCCAAGGTAATGATGTCCCGCCACCGTGACATTTGAGAGTGGTTAGAACACAACGACTTTATTTTCCTTGATGACTAATGGAAAGCTGACATATGGACTAGCCATTAGACACAAATGGTGTTTTCAGCCAAAATTGAAAATTCGTGATAGTGAAAAGTTAGTAGCGACTGTGACTTCAGCCTGATAAGCATTTAATGCTGAATTTGCCTAGCACATCTTTGAGATTTGTTGATAGTTTTAGTCTAACGTCTCTTTGGTGGATATGAGCTATAAATACTCTATCAAATAGATGTAAATGCAAGAGAATTCATTAATTTGTAACCAAACTCTTGCAAATTTGCTACTCATTCTCTCAATTCTTCATTATACTTTAAGTGATTGTTTGGTGTGAGCAATAAACACCATTGTAAGATATTTTAGTGCGACCCTTGAAAAAATTTATAAGAGGTTTTAGTATGAGCCTTGAAAACACTTCTAAGAGGATTTAGTGTGAGCCTTGAAAACACTTGTAAGAGGTTTTAATATGAGCCTTGAAAACACTTATGAAAGGTGTTTTATGTGAGCCTAGAAAACACAAGTTGTAAAAGTTTGGTATAAGCTTAGAAACACCATTTAAGTTGAGTGAAATACCCAATTGTAGAGAATTAGGGAGTGGATGTAGGGTAAGTTAACACCTGAACCACTATAAATGCTCTTGTTAATTTCTCTCTTCTTCTTCTCAACTTCTCAACCACCTTATCTTTCTTTTTAATTTTTAATAGAACACCAATTTAACCCTCTTCTTGGTGCCCTAAGCCAACAAGTGGTATCAAATCTAAGTCTCACAAATAAACCTTAATTGGGTGAGTAAAGATCATGGCATAAAAGGGAATCCACTCACATCTCAAGCCCTACTTTGATGGAGCTAACTATACTCGTTGGAAGTATAGGATGGAGATTTATCTTGATACAGATGTGGTGGATCTTTGGGATGTTGTGGTTAAGGAATGGAAGCCACCCACCAAAGTGGTGGATGGAAGTGAAGAACTCATTCCTAGAGAAGAGTGGGTTAAAGCACATAGAAGATCAAATGTTAAGAATTAGAGAGCCATGGCAATTCTTCTAAGCTCTCTCTCAAGAAGAGAGATTGGACGAGTACAACATTGCCAAACAACCCATGGGATATGGAAAGCATTGGAAAACTATCACGAAGGCACCACTTTGGTGAAATCCAGCCAGCTAGAAATGTATATGACAGAGTGGGAGTTATTCATGATGAAGGAGGATGAGAGCATCATCAATATGGCCAATATACTCCTAACAATCATCACCAACATGAAGAAGTTTAGCAGGATTCTCACAAATCATGAGGTAAACTCTAAAATTTTAAAGTCTTTGTCTCTTAAAAAGTTTAGTGCTAGAGTGTGCAGTATCCAAGAATTCAATTTTGAAATAGGGAAGGTGCCAACAGATCACTTGATAGGCAAACTCTTAACTCATGAGTTAGCCTTAAAGAAAGATGAGGAGATAAAGAAAATGAGGGGGCAAGGAGAAAAATCTGAAAAACATGAGAAGAAAACCTTAGCACTCAAGTCCATTTCTAAGGAGAAGGAAGTGGAGGTTAGGTAAAGTGAAGAAGAAAGTGATAAGGAGGAAGAAGAGCTAGCAATGCTCTTTAGAAGGACTAAGGATCTCATTAAAAGAAGAAAATAGAAGAGAAAAAGCTTCAAGGCCACTTGGGATGATAGCTCAAGTGAGGATGAAGATGATGAGGAGATTGCCAATATATGTTTCATGGCTCAAGAAGACTCTCCTAATGAGGTAAACACTTCATCTCATTCTCATTTAGATTATGATAATTTATATGATGTAGATAAAGAGCTTTTAGAAACTCTTACTATGAGATGTGACAAGTATAAGTCACAAATGAGATCTTATAAGAGAAAATGCTTAAAATTAGAGGATGATTACAAATCCCTTGGTTATCTTGTAAGTGAATTGAGGACTTCAAATGAAGAACTTAAAAAATCAATAGAAAATCTTTCCAAATCAACTTCATTGAGAAAAGAAAATGACTCTCTAAATGGAGAAGTCATTGAGCTTAGAAACTCTATCTCTAAATTTCAAAAGGGAAAGGAAGTCTTGGATACCCAAAGTGTATCACAAAGGCCTCCCTTAATTAGACATGGTTTAGGCTTCAATGGAGCCTCCTCATCCACATCATCACCTACTACATTTGTTAGACCAACAACACCTCAAACCTCAAGTGTTAAGGTCATGAGGAAAAAAAGTGCTCCAAACACTAAATTTCCAAGGCCTAAAGGCAAAGGGAAAGCATAAAATGGCTCAAGGTCTACCTCAATAAAGGCCAATCATGTTGACATGTATAATAAGAAACATGGTCACACACACAAACACAAATAATTCTCTACTACTTCTCATCATTCATGCACTTGCATGCACTTACGTAACTAAAGTATGAGAAGGCCTCCTACATATCCTGAAATTGTGCATAGGAGAAAAACTCATAAGTCTAAACTCCAATGTCACTATTGCATGAAATATGGGCATATTAATATTCATTGCTCACCTCAAATTAGAGGACCCTTCAACTCCTAACCTTCTAGGACCCAAGTGTGTTTAGGTACCTAAGAAAAAGTGATTTTCTTGTATTGTGTTGGGATTTGTCGTAGCCACTAATAAATCAAGCAATTGGCATATGAATAGTGGATGCTCTAAGCATATGATGGGAAATAGGAAGCTTTTCATAGCATTGAAAGAAAAAGAAGGTGGAAATATCACATTTGGTAACAATGCCAAGGGTAAGGTAATTGACATTGAAACCACTGGCTTGGACATGCAAGCATGGATCTACTACAAAGCCTATCAAAAGGAAAGCTAGTGGAAGGTTTTCCCAAGCTAAGCTTCACTAAAGACAAGACATGTGGTCTTTGCCTAATGGGGAAGCAACATCAAGCCTCCTATAAAGTTAAAAATGTTATGACATTGAAAAATTGAAGTTGAAAGATACTACAAGAAAAGAGGATAAAGATAAGGAAGAAGGTAAATCATCAAGAGTAGATAAGGAACCACAACATCAATAAGAAGATGAGCCAATTTAAGATCTACCTAAGGATTAGAGATTCTCTAAGGATCACCCAAAAGATTTGATAATTGGTGATACCTCTAAGAGTGTAAATACTAAATCTCCACTTAATCTTTTAGATAATAATCTTTCTTTTGTTTCTCAACTCGAGCCAAAATTTATTGATGAGACTTTTGATGATGAAAGTTGGGTGATTGCTATACAAGAGGAACTCAACCAATTTGAGAGAAACAAGGTATGAGAACTTATCCATGGGCTTAAAGGACACCCAATCATAGGTTGCAAATAGGTGTTTAGGAACAAGTTAGATGAGCAAGGTTTCATCACTAGGAATAAAGCTAGATTGGTTGGTAAAGGTTACAACCAAGAGGAATGCATAGATTATGATGAAACATTTACCCCCATAGCAAGATTAAAGGCCATTAGGATTCTTTTATCCTTTATATGCCATATGAATTTTAAA
>CATIWR010036869.1:0-18603 GCA_949677035.1 Omphalea diandra
GAAAAGGTTGTTTCTTTGTAATTCTTTGTCTTATGTGTTTAATGTGTTTTACCTTCTTCATTTGTATTCTTCTTTTACTCCTTATATATGCTTATAATTATTTTCATTTCCCTCTTACACCCTCTTTTTGATCTTGCCAAAAGGGGAGAGACAGTAAGAATTTAAGTTTAAAGGAGAATATTAACTTAAAAATTATAGCATATGTTAAGGGGGAACTTCATACTTAGCTTTTTTGAAATTTCACTTTGATTGATTGAATGCCAAACTTAGAAGTTTCATCTTAAGCATTCATTCATATTATACTCCAACTTCACATTTTTGCATTATTTTTCACTTAGGATCAATCTATGTTGTTAAAATAAAAAAAAAAAGGAGAGATTATTGGACTAGGGTGGTTAACCCTAACTCTTGGACCTCTTTTGATCTTGACAAAGGGGATTGATCAATTCTAATGTTTCAAAATTAAGTATTGTTTTGTAGTTTTCAATTTGTCTTTACATTGGAAGTTATATGGAGTTAAAAATCTCTAAAGTAAGCTAGTGCCTCCTAATTCGCGATCGTAAGTTGATATACAATGACCGCGAACTAGACCAAGGCAGGTTGACAAACTGGACATACGTACTCGCAGGCCACTTCTTTGTCGTGACCAATTCAAAGAAAAGAGAACCAAAGTCACAGATGAATTTGCAGAGCGTGTCATGCCTCAGTTGCGACCGCAAATTTCGAAGTAACTCAAGAGGGAATCAAGTCTACAATCATAGTTTGACAAGTGTCTCAGGTAACCATTGAAAGACAAAAATCGCAATGGAAACTTGTTGGAAGTGACCGTGAATCCTGAAGAAGAATATGAACATTTTTGGCAAATGAATTCACGTCCTCAATCGCGGCCTATACAAGAAAAATCGCGACCACTACTTTTGAGAGCAGGTGAAAGATAACGATTATATTTTCCTAGTGAACTAATGAAAAGCTGCCATGTGGACTAGCCATTAGACACAAATGGGGTTTTTCGTATGGAATTTGGATTTTGCGACCTCTAATGAGTAATAGCGACAATGAATTGAGACTGTCAAGCATTTAATGATAAAATTTGTCTAGCACACTTTGAAGATTTTGTGTAAGTTTTATTGCAACGTCTCTTTGGTGGGTAAAGGCTATAAATACCTTACCAAACAGATGTAAATGCAAGAGAATTGATAACTTTGTAACCAAACTCTTGCAAATTTGCTACTCAATCTTTTCTATTCTTTAAGTCATTGTTGGGTATGAGCATAAACACCAATTGTAATAGGTTATAATGTGAGCCTGTAAAAACACTAAGAGAGGTTGTTGTATGAGCCTGTAAAAACACTAAGAGAGGTTGTTGTGTGAGCCTTGAAAACACAAGTGTAAAGGTTGTTGTATGAGCCTCAAAACACATGAGTATAGGTTATTGTGTGAGCCTTCAAAACACTAGTGTAAAAGTTTGGTGTGAACTTGAAAACACCTTTGAAAGATAGTGGAACACCCAATTACTAAGAATTGGGGAGTGGACTTAGGGTCGATTATACTCAGACCACTATAAATCATGTGTTTCTTTTCTACTCATTTCTTTCTTATCTTTTTGTCTTAATTTTTATACATCAATTCAACCCCCCCCCCCCCCCTTTTTGGTGCCTAGGGCTAACGCATGTCTTTGCAGATCCGTCTAAGGATAACTCAAACAGCTTAAGCATAGTATCGGTAGGGACCCCAAATGTCTTTATTATAAATGCATATGAATGGATGCGATTTATGGCATCTTGAGTTTTAGTAAACTTGGGAAGTTCGAGCATGCAAAAGTTCACAAATAGCTTTTTAGGCTTACAAGCAAACAATTCTTCGAGGTTTGTTCCTCTTTCTAGAGCCTCAATGCCTAAAATCTTTTATATCTTCTCTAATTCTTTAACAAAGTCATCAAGCCAAGTACTCTCCTTCTCACTTTCCACAGATTTATTGAAAGTTATAGTATTACTCCCCACCTTCTTGGTTATCTTACTCTTGTGATGCTCTTTTATCCCAAACAGATCATCATCAATCACCACTGGCTAAGATGCCTCCATAGGTGCCTTCTCCTTATCTGTTATATTAGCATAGGTTTCTCCTTTCTTTAGAATTTCATTAACACGTCTGTTCACCTCTTCGGTAATCCTTTCTTCCATTTTGCGACTAAAGTTTGCCATCATCTTTTCTAAAATTTTTGATGGTATAGTAGGTTCCATTAGTGGTTTAACTCTTTGCATCAGGTTTGGCATCTTACTTTTGTTAACAAGTAGGTTGCCCTTTCTCTTCCATGAAGGTTTGGATAGAGCTATGATGGCTGCAAGATAAGGGTTATTAGTATGATTCATGTACAAGTAATGAATGTGTGTATGCATGATATGCACATGTTATTAACGAAAGATCCTTCCGACCTATTCCCCCCACACATAAGGTTTAAAGGCTTTTTCCTATGTGGGATCTTATTCTTCCACCAACGATGGATAGAGATCATTTGGAACCAAATGAGAGTCAAAGTTTCAAGAAAACGTACACAAGGAGCTTAAAAAGAAATTTTACATTACTTTGAGAAGGAATATGTACAAGGAAATAAAGAATCCCTTTAACTGGGAGAGAGGGATATACATGAATATTTACATCATAAATGAAAATTTTTTACATAGCGAGGGAGAAGGAATACACAAATAATTACATGAGGGGATTAATTAAATTAGGGAGAATTATACATAGAGGAAGATCCAACTATTGTTCTTTTAAGGACTTTGACCCTTCTCTTGAAGAAAAAATGCAAACAAAAAAGATATCTTATTCCAAAGCACTATGGCTCCTACATGCACCTAAATGGTTGAATTAGTTGTTATAGTTGATGGCTCCCACAAGCTTAGGGGACTATTGTCATAACCCCCCCATTTGATATACTCGAAAGAACTTGGCTCATAAGTGATTAACTCTCCTCACCATCTCCTAAGCTTGAAAGGAGCTTCAATCTTAAATTTGGAGAATTCATCAATTTCTCTAAGGGAAAAATTAGTAAATGTAGAGGCTATATAAATGTAATTAGACTAGTTAATTACAAATTTAATATGGATAAAAGTAAACCAGAGATTGAATGTGAAGTCAATTTTGAATCCCCGATGGAGTTGCCACAGTAAGCGCCCTCGGCCTTTCACTCGAGCAAGTGGAATCTTACTTGCGACTCTATCCTTTTATCGACCAATAAGGGGTCGAGAGGACGAGTGTTTTAGGTGGCACATGATTGGATCAATGAGGGATCTTTAAGGCCTCACGTGAGATTAAAGCCTATTTTTTTTCTAATTTTATAGTCAATAGGTGACCAAGGTAGAATGATACATTGGTACCATCCTTAGAAGATGTGGAGTTGCTACTCACCTTTGATCAAGACAAAAATCTGGGCAAGGTAAAATCTAAACCCAACTAAGTCATGTAGAAGGCCCAATTCATCTTTAACCCATTAGAAATCAAGTTTGCAAATTGGGTATGACTTAGGGGAAAAATTAGGCACCCTTAAGTAGCTTGAATATTGGAATCTAAACTTTGAGCATTTTTTATTCACTTTTTATCACTTTAACCATGTTGTTAATTAGTTTGGTTAACACCCCTAAACATGTTCCTAGCGCATTCTAATTAATCACATCAAGATGTTGCTAAAATCTATGTCAAAAGGGGTTGAGGTCATGCTTCAAGGCAAAGGAAGGTAATGCATATCCATCACATATCAAGCTCAAAAGGAAAGGGGTCATGCATATCCATTACACATCAAACTCAAAGGGGAAGAAGGTTATGCATCATGTTAAAAGGAAATCATGCACATCCATCATTCCATTATTCCAAGCAATGACTATCAAGGCCATTTCTCATGGTCAGGCTCTCATGTATACCTCTACTAAAAAAAGCACACAAGTTAGTTATTAACATGAAACAAGTAAAAACACCAAAATAAATAAAACAAGAATCATTCTAACACCCTATTATGGCTCTAAGTCTAGATACCTAGGCATATCTCTTAGTCCATAACCATAAACATCCCAATATAATGTGAATCACACATTAGGCATACTAAACAATCACATCACATGATATAGCATGAGATACCATAAACATGGGATATAATGGCACTTTAGAGGATATTAATGACCTAAGGCAAAGTCATGTGCGAAAAAGATCCTAGGGTGTTTACATCCTCCCCGTTAGTGCTCCCAAAAAGCCTAGCATCCATAGGCACATCAAATCAATTAGAGGGTTAGTATACCAACTAATAAAGGGGTGAACACAGGGCCAAAGTATACATGTAATGACAAATTCAAAGATGTAACCAAAACCATAACAATCATAAAAAGGCTTTTAAGGTCTTATGAATGGGAAACTCCTCACTTGATCATAGCCAAAATGCAATTAAAAAAGAAACACAAATGTTTAACAATAGGTTAAATAAAAAAAACATGAAAAATCGCAAAAATGAACTTTTAAACTTGGTCTTCATTATATTATTTAAATGAATAAGGATCCTTGGTCATGAGATCTACCCTTATTTTATCAATGGAACTCTCACGAATCATAAAAGAAGCTTTAGAAATGATAAAATATGAATAGGGAAAAAGGTAAAATTTACAATCTCTCTTTAATCAAAGTGGGTTATATAGACCAACTGGAGGTCTATATAGCCTATTTGGTTGGCTGTACAAATTTGATGAAGTCTATACAGCCTATTAAAACTAGGTTTTCAAAAGAAAAGCAAAAGAAAAAGGGGGACCCCTTTTGATGCTTCTGATGATTTCTTTGGCCTTAGAGGCTCATAAATTTGATTTAATTCTCCAAAAATGTTATGGAATGCTTAATAATGCAAGACAATGGACTTTGTTTGACCTTAGGATTGAGTTTGATGGGTTAGGGTTTAATTTCTCTGAGTATTAGAGTGTTTGTTGAGAGATTTTAATAGAGTTTCCCTAGGGTTATCTAAGCCTTTCCTCCCTTTTCAAATGGTGACACATTTGTAGAAGGTGAAAGGTGCACCAAAGCCTATAATGGTTCTAGTTGCATGGTATTCACATCCAACCATAGACAAGACATAAAAGTTCTAGAATTAGGGTTTCTTAAAGGGTTGTACAGCTAAAATATTAGTTGTACACCTTAATTGCATAGTTGTATAGCCTTAGGGTTTAAAGAGGACATGGTTCCCAAATATTCCAAGGATTAGTGTTTAAGACTTAGTTATATAGCCAAGTGTTTGGCTATACAACCAAGATTAGCTGGTTGTACAACCCATTAATCAAGACTGGACAACTTTTGGGCTTTTAGTTTTGTAGGCTTAGGCTTGGCTTTAGGGGATCAGTCTAAGGTTTTCTAGGCCTTACTTTTATTCTTTTTGCAATTTCCCTTATATTTTAGGGAATAATTCTACTGATTTTCATCATCAGACTTGCATCTTGGAAGGCCAAGAATTTGGTGCTCAAAATAATTAACTTAGCTAGTTATGGATAAATGTAAATGCATGAGCTTAATTAAAAGAAGAATTATTATTATGCTTCATTAATCAATATTGATGAAGTAGTTTTTATGAGATATAATTTAGAAATAATTAAAATAAAGGATATATACTTTGTTATTTTTAAGATGCTTAGTAACCAAGGTTTTTCATGATCAATGTTGATTTTTAAGTAAAACAACAACTAAAAGCATGAGTATGTAAAACATTTTGACTAAGGTTATATGCTGAGTAACTAGGTGCATTTATTATCCACTTTTTTATTTGCATAAAAAGGCATATAAACTCTTTGGGAGGGAAAGAAAAAGTGAAAGTGAAAGATTATGTGCTTAATGTAGAATGAATCATAATGATCTCTTGTGCTTAAAGCTTATCTTCTCATTATTAATTAGTAAAATAATAGCGATTCAATGTATTGGATAAAGTCATTATGTCTATTGATAATCTAGTTAGAATGATTATTGAGATATATATGTAAAGTATTACCTTATTATTTCTAAATTTCCATGAATGAAGGAATTTCCTCTTCAAAGTAGCAAGTTAGCCTAAGTTCATTTATATTATGTAAGTCCTTGATTAGTATGTCTAATATATGGTACTTAAGTGATTAGCATTACAAGCAAATTAAAGTTACATATTTTTGTAAAGGTTGCAAAGGATTTTGTTTATATAGTTCTTTATTTCTTGAGGATAAGTAATAATTTAAGTATCAAAAATTTTGATAAATTCAATTTATTCATAATATTTCATTAAGTGTTGGGCTTGATTTATTATGTCTATTAATTTGAGTTATTTTATGTTAATTTGTGTTATTCCTCATACTTAAGTGTTAAATAGTTAGTTTTTAGGTGTTTGGATGCATATGAGCTAATTTGAACTAAATTGCTACAAGGAAGAAACTGTAAGAACTAAACAAAAATTTGATCAATGAAGAGTTGGAGCATTCTACTGCGATTGCATAAATGTTGCAGGCTATGATGCCTATAGACAATATGTTTTGTCGTAACCATGATGAATGTTGTAGGTCATGATGCCGAAGATTTTTTAAGTCCGAATTCAATTATTTTAAGGCCTTATATAAAGAAAACTTAGGGTTTTCGATGGAAGATCTTTTGAGGAGTCTTTTAAATGCCCTTGGGAGTAAAAACGATAATAAGAACAACATTTTACTAATCTTTTAAAAGGAAGGAACATGGGGATTTAGATTACAACAATGGAGGATTGAAGAATCAAGTGATATGAATCTTCTTCTATCTTTATTATTTCTCATTTGAGTTTTATGGATTCCTTTCATACTTTTTATCTATTATTGATTTATAATATGATGAAAGGTAAACTCCTTTCTTAGGATTGATTTGTACTTATAATGGTTTGATTTATTATTTGACTCTATTTTTATGAATTAATGGACTTAATTTGAATTAATGGTCATGTGCTTAATGCTTATGAATATTTGGCCACTATTTGTATGATTTTGGATGTCAAATGGATCATTAACCATTTGAACTTAATTTGTCATAGTCTATAGATAGATTCATGACTAAAGAGATTAAAGGTTAATCACAGAGCTTAATATGTTAATATGTAAACTTGCCATGAGAATAGTGTTAGTTATGTGCCCTATGCCAATTTTTTTAGTGAATATTTGTATTAATGTCATGCTTACATTTCATTAAATATCTCTATTATATTTTGTTTATGGCTAAATGATAACTTTCATGAATAATTAATTCTACTTAAGTTCATCAAGTATGTGACTTAATAGTAAAACTCTTAAATGTAAAGAATTATATTCTAAATTGTCCTTAGTCAAGCATTATTGTTGGGATAATAATAAATGAAGACTAGCATATGTTTGATTGATAATTACGTTTTACAAGTCATGTATATGAGATATTAAATCAAATACATAGATGCATGTTTAAGAAACATTATAGTGGACTGACCCACTATAAGAACACTACATGGATAAACTATCATAAGTGATTCCTATGCAATAGTGTTAACTTAATCTGAAAATCTAAAAATCACCATGGATTCCAATATGCTGAACTTTATATTTTGATGTAGTCCAATATTATCTTTAACAGGATGATCATACAAACTAATATTGGATATGGAGTAAATCATATAGAGGAATATGAGTGATTGAGAAAAAAATTTGTCTCTCATCTATTTATGAAAAATATATCTCTAGACCCTCGATATGTTAGACTAAAGAGATTGCATGGTCATGGGAAAATGAATTAATAAAGGTTATCAATGTCATTTTACATCAGTCTACTTGAAGGTCGAGAAATAATTGAACTATATAAGGATGACATCATCCATGTCTTATGTTCAATTGAGATATCATGTGATAAGAGGATTATAACGCTATTTATGAGATAAGTTAGGTCAAATTAATGACCTTCACATAATTTGGATAGTTATAATATCTTGTCAGAGGCCACTTATGACTTGTGGGCTAAAAGTGAAATTATTTATTGTCGTCTCTGGATAAGATACTTAGAGATATTATCTTAAATATTTAAATATATATTTTATTTTAAAAGTTAAAATAAAATAGGATACTATCTTATTTGTATTTTTTAAGATACAAAGTTGATACAAATATCTTAATGGCTAAGATATATATGTGTATTTAGGTTTTCTAAAAAGAAGACAACATTTGCACTTTTAGAAAACATATTAGAGAGAGAGAGAAAAAAAAAACCTAGTGCAATACATTATTTAATTTGGAGATAGCTTACTCATGTGGATACCTAAAAAGAATATTCATCATTTGGTAACTCCTGAATATGACTCTAAGTACAGGTAAGGTGTTACTAGTGTAAACCACTTTTCTGTCTTCCAGTAATCTTGCCTCTCTTATTCGAATTGGCAAGATTTCACATTCCTTTCACCAATCTAATCGAAACACATAGATCTTTGGTGAGTTTTGCATGCTTAAGATTTTTTTTTTCATTGTATTCATTTTACAAAACCTAACAGTGGCATTAGAGCCATTTACGAATTCGATAAAACTGAATTTGATATTGTTCTATATATAAATGTTATATATGTGAACATATGTGTTAATTGAAAATCATTTCAAAGGTTTGATGTAAAATGAATTAGTTTAAGAGTGATTCAATTAAGATGCATAATAAATGAAAATAATGCATTAATTAGATTAATGTGTTTTAGGGTTTAATATGTTTAAACGATTTGACAGTGTTGTTAAAACAGTGTTGATTTGATTAATACATTTATTGTTTCTTATGATATGTTACTAATTCTATTAATATTACAGTTTAATAAGATTCATGTATTCTGTTTTTCATCTTGTTAATCATGGTGGATTGTTTTATTATTAAACTTTTGGTAATCTTTTTTGAACATATTTATTAATTTTATAAGGTTAATTTAATCATTGAATATAAATAATCTATTTTGAACAGATTAACAAATTCCACAAACCTATTTAAGTGTTAAATAATGATTAATTAGATTTTTAAGAATATATTAGTCAATATACATTGTAAATTGCCCTAACATAATATATTTTGTATTTTGGATGTTTTGCTTATATGTGTTTTGCATAGTGCATGGCATGACCCTTTAAACTAATGTGATGGGCTTTTTTATTTCTCTATTTTTAATGGTTGTAATTTTTTTGATATGGCCTTTGTGCCATTTATTTTGTTATAACCATCTATTTTATTAGTTGTAATAAAATAGTATATATTAAAATTATGTAAATTGCAACTTGTAATAGAGACCTTCAATGCACAAGATGGTGATTCTCATAATAGAAGATGGTGATCTTCAAGATATGAGGTGAAGGCCATTGATGGCAACTTATACAAATCCATGGAGATGAAGATTTACCTTTAGAATTGACATTTGATCATTATATTGGCTTATGAAGATCAATTTAGATTAAGGGTCATGCTATGACATGTTCATTTTCTTTATTATTATGTATGGATGTTAATGATACAATGCATGTGATGTATGAGATGCAACAAAATAGTACATAATAGGATGACAACTAGTAATCTCCCTTAATAAAAATAAGTCATTAAAATGTTTACGATAATTCAAAAACTTGTCAAGACTTTGATTCCTAAATTTAGGTTCAGCCAAAGCAAAATAGATTAGGCCATCTTAGTCAGACAAGATGGATAATTGCGATATCCATAAATTTGAATTGGTTAGACTTAATTAGGTTACTAAAACAGTTTTGAACCTAGGGCATTAGATGGGATAAGCAAGGAAATGTGATGTCAATATCCCATAGTTATCCATGAGTTATATAGGATGTAATTGGTAAAGTGTTACCCACCTAAATAACCAAAATTTTATGTGATAAACCAAAGCTTACTTAGAATTAGGTGAAATATGGATCTTAGCCCACCAAAAATTTAAATTGTTAAAAAATTCTAATTTAAGGGTTAATCATTCGATAAAATTTAGTAGGAGTTCATATTAAATAACATGTTAAGTACACTCTATATATCTTTATTGTAGATAATGACTTCAAATAACACCTCTAGTTTGTCATTGCGATCAGTCCTTGAGAGTGATAAATTGAATGAGACTAACTTCCTTGATTGGTACATAAACCTGAGAATGGTTCTTAAGCAAGAAAGGAAGGAATATGTCATAGATCAACCTATCCTTGTAGAGTTTGTTGCTAATGCTCCTACAAACCAAAGGGATGCTCACACTAAGCATCTCAATGACTCAGTAGATGTCACTTGTGTCATGCTTACTAACATGGAATTAGACTTCAGAAACAACTAATGAAAATGAAGACTTATATTATGGTGGATCATCTTAAGGAAATGTTCCAAGAGAAGGCTTAAATTGAAAGTTTTAATACCATTAAGGCTATACTCTCATGCAAGTTTGCAACTACTAGCTTAATTAGTCCTCGTGTTTTGAAGATAAAGGGTCATCTTGAATACTTCCAGAAACTTGGCCTTATCATTAGCTAAGAGTTTGTCACTAATATTATTCTTCAGCCCTTGTCTGACACATATGATGCATTCATTATGAACTATAACATCCATAATATGGAGAAAACTATCTCTGAATTGCATGGGATGCTCAAGACTAAATAGAATATCAAGAACAACACTAAAGATGTTGCGATGGTTAATAAAAGGAAAGTTGTTAAAAAAAAAAAGAAAAGGGAAAGGGAAATAAAAAGTTATAAAGGACTTAAAGAAACCTAAGCTAAACCCTAAGCCCAAATCTCTAAAGGAGGAAACATGTCATTTCTGCAATGATTCAAGCCATGGAAAAAGAAATTGTGACCTTTATTTAGACGATCTGAAAAAGAAAAGGGACATTTAGGTTACTGCTATAGGTATTCATATTATAGAGGTTAATTTATCTACTTTTGAATCCACTTCATCGGTATTAGATATAAGATGTGGACCTTACATTTGTAACAATGTGCAGGGTCTAAAAAGGAGTAAATCTTTGCTAAGGGTGAGGTGAACCTATGAGTTACCAATGGAGCAAGAGTTGTTGCTTTAGCCATGGAAACTTATGAGTTAGCTTTGCCTAGTGGACTTGTTTTAACTTTGAATAATTGTTATTATGTGTCTGCTTTGAGTAGGAACATTATTTCTATTTGTTGTTTAGATGTGAAAGGTTTTGAATTTATTATTAAGAATAATAAGTGCTTTATTTCTTATGATGACACACTTTATGGTTATGTTCATCTATCAATTGGTCTTTATGTCCTAAATCTTGAAAACAGTTATGTTAAGTTCATTTATAATATTGATTCTAAAAAGTATAAATCTAATGACTCAAATTTTGATTATCTCTTGCACTATCGTTTGGGCCACATAAATAAGAAAAGTATATCAAAGGTCCAACAACATGAACTTTTGAATTCATTTGATTATGAATCATTTGAAATATGAAAATCTTGTTTATTGGGCAAAATGACCAAAACCCCTTTCATAGGGCATAATGAAGGGGATAATGATTTATTAGGCCTAGTACATACCGATATATATGGACCACTACGTTCAAATGTTAAAGGAGGTTTCCAACACTTTATTACTTTCACAAATGATTATAGCAAGTATGGCTATATTTATCTTTTTTTTTTAGGAAATCAAAATCAAATCAAATGGTTAAATCTATCTTATAAGCCACAAATTTGAATCTTTTGAAATGTTTAAAATTTTAAAAAATGAAGTGCAAAATCAACTTGGTAAAAATATTAAAGCACTTTATGCATATTAAGATGGTGAATATTTAAAACAAAAATTCACTGATCATTTTAAAAATTATGGGATAGGACTTACAATTGACTTCACCAAAAACACCATAGTGGAATGGAGTATCTGAACGAAGAAATTAAACCTTATTAGATATGATTCAATCTATGATGAGTTAGATAGATCTTCCAATCTCCTTTTGGGGTATGCCTTAAAAATTATTGCATTCATACTAAACAAAGTTCCATCAAAGGCAGTTAAAAAAACAACATATGAGATATGGACTAGAATATCTCTCAGTTTGTCTTTTCCAAAGATTTAGGGTTGTGACGCTAAGGTGAAGTGTTCAATTTCAGATAAATTGGCACCTAAATCAAATAAATGTCATTTTGTGGGACATTCTAAATAAATTAAAGCATATTACTTCTATAATACTTCTGAAAACAAAGTGTTTGTTGTTCAGAATGGTGTCATTTTAAAAAGAGAGTTCATTTTTAAAGGAAATCGAGGGAGTAAAGTTCAACTTAAAGAAAATTGAGAACCATAAATAGCATTGAAGCACCTATGGAATCTTAACAAGATTCACAAGCAGCTGTTGAGCCTATACATGTAACACAAGCTCCAAGAAGGTCTATAAGAATAAGTCAGAGCCCTAAGAGATATGGATTTCTCTTAACTAATAGTAACAAAGTGATGCTTGTAAACTAAAGTGAGCCCACATTCTATTGAAAGATTATAGATAGTCTAGACTTTGAGAAATGGCTACAACCCATGAGATTTGAAATGTAATCCATGTATGATAATCAAATATGGACTTTGATTTATCCATTTGATAGTTTAAAGGTTATTATTAACGAATGGTTTTCAAAAAAGAAAATAGACATGAATGGTGTTGGACTAGGTTGGCCAAACCTAAGTTAAAGGCCTCTTTTGATCTTGACAATGAAGATTGATAAGTACTAATGTCTTGTTTAAGTGTTGTTTTTGCAGTTTTTAAGTTAGGTTTTCATTAGAAGTTAGATGGAAGTCTAAATCTCTAGCTTTAAGTAAGACATCCAAATTTATGGTTAGGATCCTCTAAATCACGACCACGACCTTGCAACAAGGATGGATGAATTTGGGCCAGATGAATTTATAGAGGAAATTGTAGTCGTAATCTAGCCAAAGGAGATTTGAATAACACACATAGAGATTCGTGGTGGTGTTCACATCTAGAGTCGCGATCGTGAATTTTATAGCTAAAAGGAGGAAACCTAGTATGCAACCATAACATGCCAAGTGTCCAATGTAATCTTAGAATATCAAAATTTGTGAGGGTGAAGCACCTATCACGATAGCAACCTACAAGAGTGTTTTCTCCATACCAAACAAAAGAATTCGCGGTCCCTATCACACTAAAAAAGGATCTCAATCATGACCGTAACTTTTGGTTGGTTAGTCAAATCCAATGACTATATTCCTTAGAGCACTAATGCACAAGGACACGTGGACTAGTCGTTAGACACAAAATGGTGTTCTCTATCACGATTTCAGTCTTTCAAGTGCAAATTGGAAAATCGTGACCATGAAACGCCACTCACGACCACGACTTTAGTCTGAAAGGCATTTAATGCAAAATTTGCCTAACTTACCTTAGAGATTTAGGCATAATTTGTTAATAACATTTTTTGGTGGTTATTGCCTATAAATACTCTACCAAACAGACATGAATGTTAGAGAATTTCAATAATTATAGCCAAACTCTTACAAATTTGCTTCATAAATTTTTATTCTTTGATTGTGAGTTCTTGTTGTTTAGTGTAAGTATTAAACACCATTGTAATTGGGTTAAAAGTTAGCCTAGCTATCAAAACTCTTATTGTAGGTTAAAGTGTAAGCTTGTATAAAACACTTGAGTAAGGTTTTGTGTGAACCTTGAAACCCAAATTGTAGGGTTGTATGTGAACCATAAAAACACATTATAAAAGTTTGGTGTGAGCTTGGAAACACCATTTTAATTTGAGTGAAATACCAAATTGTTAAGAATTGAGGAGTGGACATAGGGTTGGTTAACACCTGAACCACTATAAATATCTTGTGTTCATTATTTCTACTATTTCTCCATTCTCTAAACACCTCACCTTCCCTCTAAATTTTTTAGTTTCCTACCAATTCAACCCCCTATTTTTTATGCTTAAGGGCAACAAGTGGTATCAGAGCTAAGTCTCATTTCAAGGCTTAATTGCATGAGAAAAGATCATGGCATAAGACGGAATCGATACCCATTTCAAGCCATATTTTAATGGATTCAACTATATTCATTGGAAGTATAGGATGGAAATATGCTTGGATAGTGATGTGGTGGATCTTTAGGACATCGTAGCAAAAGAGTGGAAGCCACTTACTAAGGTGGTGGTTGGAACTAATAAGAGAAGAATGGGTTAAAGCTCATAGGAGATGTAACAAAAAAAATAAGAGCGTTATGGCAATCCTTCTTAGTTCTCTATCTAGAGAAGAAATAGGAAGGGTCCAACTTTACCTCACAACTTATGGGATATGGAAGGCCTTGGAAAACTACTATGAAGGTACTACATTGGTGAAGTCTAACAAGTTAGAGATGTATGTGATCGAATGAGAGTTTTTATGATAAAGGAGAATGAAAGCATCATGGATATGATGAATAGGCTCTTTTTGATTGTCACAAACATGAAGAAATTCATAAGGATTCTTACCAATCATGAGGTAAACTTAAAAATTCTTAAATCTTTACTTCTTGAGAAATTTGGTGCCAGGGTTTGCTGCATCTAAGAGTCGAATATAGAGATTGAGAAGGTGCAAATTGATGTTCTCATAAGCAAGCTTCTAACTCATGAGCTAGCCTTTAAGAAAGATGAAGAAACAAAAAAGGTAAGAGGGTAAGGAAACAAACAGACAAACTAGAAAAGAAGACTTTGGTTCTCAAATCTTCATCAAAAGAAAAGGAACTAGAGGTTGTTTCAAGTCAGAAAGATAGAGACAAAGAGGAGGAGGAGCTAGCCATGCTTTCAAGAAGAACAAAAGAGCTTATAAGAAGAAGAAAATATAGAAGACACTTCAATAAAGAAACTCTAAACCTTAAAGAAATAATTAGTGAGGTTACATGTTATGAATGTGGCAAACTAGGTTACATCAAGTATGATTGCTGCAAATTAAAGAAGAAGAAGAAAAAAAGGAAGAGCTTCAAAGCAACTTGGGATGACAACTCAAGTGAAAAGAATGAAGAGGAGGAAGTTGCAAACTTGTGCTTCTTGGCACAAGATGACTCTTCAAATGAGGTAAGCTTTTCACCCCATTCTCTTAAAGAATATGATGAATTAGATGTTGTAGATGATGAGCTTTTGGAAGCTCTCACTTTAAAATGTAACAAATAGAAGTCATAAATGAAATCTTATAAGTGAATTAAGGATGAATTTAAATTCTTGAACAACCTTATAAGTGAATTAAGGACTTCTTATAAAGAGGATGAATTTAAATTCTTGAACAACCTTATAAGTGAATTAAGGACTTCTTATAAAGAACTCAAGAAATCTATTAAGAGTCTTTCTAAATCATCTTCTTCCCTAAACTCCTTAAGAAAGGAGAATGATTCTTTAAAGGGTGAAGTTATAAAACTTAGAAATTTCATTTAAGTTTCATAAGGGGAAAAGAGCTTTAGATACATTTATTATATCTCAAAGATCTCCTTTAGTTAGATATGGTCTAAACTTCAATGGAGCCTCTTCATCTACATCTTCACTCGTAACCTTCATTAGAGCCTCAACACCTCAAACATCTAATATTAAGGTAGTTGGAAGAAAAAGTGCTCAAAGCACAAAGCCACCATTGCCCAAGGGCAAAAGGAAGGCATATTAAGGCTCAAAGCCTATGCCAAAGAAGGCTAATCATGCATATATTTACACCAAGGAACATGCTCACCCCAACACACACAGAAAATTCACTTCTACACCTAACCATTCATGCTCATGCTCATACTCACATCATCGTGGTATGAGAAATACCCCTACTCATACCCCTACTTATAGGAGGAAGACTCACAAGTATAAACTCCAATGTCACTATTGTATAAAGTTTGGTCACATCAACATTCATTGTTATATTAGGAAGGCTTACCTCAAATTAGAGGATCCTTCTAGGCCTAACCCCTAGGACCCAAGTATCTTTGGGTGCCAAAACAAAAATGATTTATTTATGTTATGTAGTATTGTTTGGCAGCCACCAAAGAAATGAATGATTGGCATGTGGATAATGGATGCGCAAAACACATGATGGGCAACAAGAATCTATTCATGGCCTTAAAAGAGAAGGAAGGTGGCAATGTCACTTTTGAAAACAATGCTAAGGGTAAGGTAATTGACATTGGCACCATTAGTAAGAATGGTTGTTCTCTCATTGATGATGTTTTACTTATAGATGGTTTACAACATAACTTGCTTAATGTAAGTTAATTATGTGGTAAGAGTTATAAAGTCACCTTTGAGCCTAGAGAATGCTAAGTTACCACTTTGTTGGATAAAAAGGTAGTCTTCATAGGTGAAAGGAAGGCTAATACCTACCTAATTGACTTAGACAATTTGGCTAACCAATCTTTCAAGTGTCTTGTGTCACTTAGCAATGAAGTTTGGCTTTGGCATAGAAGACTAGGACATGCTAGCATGAAGCTCTTATCTTCCCAAGCTAAAGTTCTCTAAAGACAAGTCATGTGGACCATGCCAAATGGGAAAGCAGTATCAATCATCTTTTAAAGCAAAGAATATTGTAAGTACATCTAGACCTTTTCATCTTATCCAAATGGACTTGATAGGACCCACTAGGAGTGTTATTTTAGGTGAAAAATATTATGCACTTGTCCTAGTTGATGATTACTCTAGGTTTACTTAGGTATCCTTTCTAGCTCATAAGTATGACATCTTTGATGCTTTTAAAAGTTTTACAAAAAGAGTTCAAAATGAAAAAGGTTACTTCATTTCTTCTATAAGAAGTGACCATGGTAAAGAATTTCAAAATGAATCTTTTGAATTTTATTGCTTAGAGAATGAGATTTTTCATAAATTTTCAACTCTTAGAACACCACAATAAAATGGTGTTGTAGAGAGGATAAATAGAGCACTAGTAGAGATGACTAAAACTATACTCAATGAGTAATCCTTGCCTAATTGCTTTTGGGTTGAAGCCATCAATACTTTGAGTTACATTGCAAATCGTGTTTTCAAAAGACCCATTCTTAATAAAACTTCTTATAAGCTTTGGAATGGTAGAAAGCCTAAGTTATCATACCTAAGAGTCTTTGGTGTAAGTGTAATATCTTCAATACTAAGGATAATCTTAGAAAATTTGATTCAAAGATAAATGAAGGTATTTTTCTAAGATATTCCACCTATAGTAAAGCCTATAGAGTTTTCAATAAAAGTACTATGGTTGTTAAAGATTCTATGAATACTATGTTTGATGAATCTAGTAAACTTGATCTTGAGAAAGCTTCTCTTATTGATAATCTTATAGATGGCTTTGAAAATTAGAGTTAGAGTCAACCTTAAGAGAGATAGATAAAAACCATGATGCAGTCATAACATCAAAAGAAGAAAAGGAATGTCAACCATAACTAGTGGAAACCTCAAATCAAGATCTTTCTAAGGATTGGAGATTCTTCAAGCATCACCCAAAGGATCTAATCATTAGTGATACTTTCAAGGGTGTAAGTACTAGATCTCAACTCAATTCTTTAGATAATAATCTTGCATTTGTTTCTCAATTTGAGCCAAAATCTATTGATGAGGCTCTTGATGATGAAAGTTGGGTGATTATTATGTAAGAGGAACTCAACCAATTTGAGAGAATAATGTATGGGAACTTATTTCTGAGCATAAGGAACACCTTATTGTAGGATGCAAATAGGTATTTAGGAATAAGTTAGATGAGCAAGGTTTCATTACTAGAAATAAGGCTAGATTGGTTACCAAGGGGTATAACCAAGAGGAAGACATTAATTATGATGAAACTTATGCCCCTGTAACAAGATTAAAGGCCATCAGGATTCTTTTAGCATATACATGTCATATGAATTTTAAACATGTCTAAATGGATGTTAAAAGTGCATTTTTAAATGGTCTCATTGAGGAGGAAGTTTATGTTAAACAACCTTTTGGTTTTGAATCTCATATTTTTTCCAAATCATGTTGTTAAATAGAGCCTTATATGACTTGAAACAAGTGCTTGGTATGAAAGGCTTAGTTCATTTCTTTAGCAAATGATTTTGAAAAAGGAAAGGTTGATAAAACTTTATTTGTTAAAAGGCACAATCATGACACACTCATTGTACAAATATATGTTGATGATATCATCTTTGAGGCTACTAATGAATCTCTTTGTAAGGATTTTACTATGTGTATGACTAAGGAATTTGAGATGAGCATGATGGGAGAGCTCGAGTTCTTTCTTAACCTATAAATCAAGCAAACTAAAGTAGGGATTTTCATTAACCAAGCCAAGTACATAAAGGGCATACTCAAGAAATTTGGCATGGAAGCGTGTAAAGTAGAAAAGACACCAATGAGTGCCACCATCAAACTAGATAAAGATGAATTAGGTAACTCTGTTGATGAGAAGAGATATAGAGGTATGATCAGTTCTTTACTCTATCTCACTGCCTCTAGACCCGATATAATGTTTAGAGTATGAATGTGTGATAGATTTCATTCTTGCCTTAAAGAATCACATTTTAATGCTGTTAAAAGGATTCTTAAATATTTACATGGCACATTGCATTTAGGTTTATGGTATCATAGAAATTCATCTTTTAGCCTTTTAGGATATTCAAATGTGGATTATGTTGGTAGC
>CATIWR010036888.1:0-55278 GCA_949677035.1 Omphalea diandra
TTAAAATTATTAATTCTAGTTTTTTAAATATATTTAACTTTAATTAAGAATCAAACTCATAATTTTAATATTATTGAATAAAAGACTCATTGATTTAATTTCATTCCAAAATTATGAATCTTTAGTGTATTTTAGTTTTACATTATGTTCTTTTAAAATTAAACTCTAAAGTATTAGAATCTACTTGCAGTTTAGTTTATGAACAATTATAAGATAAAATATTCTTTTTCCATCAATCACTGATTTGTCATTGACAGTACAAACAAGAATTTCAATAGCAAATTTGAAATAGTAAGAATTCATTTATATTTTGTTAACTCTTTTTAAGAGTATAAATAAAGATTAGAGTTACGCGACACAACCAGCAATTTTGTATCGCTATTAATTCACTTGATATGACATTTATCATTTAATAACAGTTTTTAGAAGATATTTTAAATATAATGCAACTTAAAATACTTAAATTATAAAAAATTATTTAAATAATTTTATCATAAAATGAATTAATAACAATATAAAATTAGAGGATTGTATAGCATTTCTCTAAAAGCTAGGGATATTTCAAGTTGAGTTTTTCTGTATCTTTGATTGGAAGGTAGTATCATTAATTAGTGAGAGTCGCGGGCGTATGGTTTTCTTCCGCGGCCAATCAAAGTATCATAACGAGCCACATCAAAGATTTGGCAAAATTGGCGACCATTGCTCGATTAAGAAACGTTTTAAAAGAAATTAAAATCTAAATCGCTATTAAAATTATGTCTCAAACCTCTGTTATCAATATATATATATTTTTTTTTTCACATGCAGATATGATTTGATGGTAAAATGTACTTTATGAGATGAAGCTATTAAAAGGAAAAAACATCTATCAATACAGCTAACAAAAATAGAGCGTTATCTCTTTATAGAGTCTAGAATACTATTTCGATCTATTAAACTCTGATAAATAAATAAATAATATGTTATTATTTTTTAGTAAAGATAAAAATAAAAAATTAAAGTTAAAATATTAAGAAAATACACAAATAACTAAATTAAGCTAGATTTTTGAGTCAGATATGTGTTATATTATGTGCTAGAACAATGATAAATTGATACTTATATGCTTTGTATGATATGAAGCGTTGAAGAGAATTTTCTCAAAGGAAAATAATTTACAATGGAAAGAAAAGATAATGGCAATGATTCACAATACAAGAAATAAGTATCTCAACCTGTTAGGGACCACATTCATTGTGAGAATTATCAACACAAGTACATAATGTTGATTAGAATTTAGAAGCCTGATCATTATGTATCTTTTTAAACCACTAGGCAATCTTCTTCTATCATTTACAATGTAAAGCACCAGTCTTGAGATTGGCGTTGTGTGTGATATAATTATAATAATAAATTTTAAATAAATTTAATATTTATTATAATTAATTGATTAATTAAATGATTAGTTCTTATTTTATAATGTTATAGTTGAGAAATTAAAATAATAAAATAAATTTCTCAAAATTTATAATTATATAGAAAGTAGTTATAATAAAAGATTATTTATTAATTTATACATACTTTCAACCTTATATTACATAGTTTTTAAAAAATAAAATTTTGAATAAAATAATTCTTGATAATCAACCAAATAAATAATATTAAGTATTTCATAATAAAAAATAAAATAACATATAATTACAAATTATATATGCATATGTGAGATAATTGTAGTACAAAATTATTTATTCATTCATATCTTTAATTTTGTATGACATAATATTAAAACAAAATTTATTAAACTTGAATGAATCAATTTCTGATAATCCGATAAACTGTTCCTAGCTTTTATATACTTAAAATTTTAAATAATAAACAAATTAATTTAAATTTTGAATTCTTGCTTATAATTTTTACTTTGTAAATTTTTCTAATTTTTTGTTTAGAAGTTATTTAAAATTTTATATTTTATATTTTTCTAATTTCACATTCATAAATTTTTTTTATATGATCCTAGCTTCATTTTAGAATTTTTAATTTTTAGATTTTTCAATTTTCTATTTGAAAGTTTTTTTTATATGGTAGTTAATCTTTCTAATTTCCTGTTTAGAAATTTTCTTGATATGGCATTATTATGTAATATAATATAAATTAATGATATTTTATTATATTATATACAGTTTTTAGACAAATAGCAAATAATAGTTTAAAACCAATTTTGAGATTGATATTAATAATATATATTAGTCGTGAACCTTGCATGTTGCACGATATAATTATAATAATAAATTTTAAATAAATTTAATATTTATTGTGAATAAATAAATAAATTATTACAGTTAATATATAAATAATAATTAAAATTTAATTATGATTTTATAAAAAATTATTATCAAGTGATTAAAAATAATAAAATAAAATTTTCAAAACTTGTAATTTTGTACAAAGTTAGTTGTAATAAAAAAATCTATTAATTTATAATTTCAATCTTATGTGACACAATTTTAAGAGAAAATTTATTAAATTTAAATAAAATAATTTCTAATAATCAATTAAATAGATAATATTAAGTATTTTATAATAAACAGTAAAAATAACGGATAATTGCAAAATATATGTATATATGTGAGATAATTGTAAAAAAAAAAAAAAGATTGTCTATTGATTTATACCTTCAATTTTTTATAACAAAATTTTAAGAGAAAATTTATTAAAATTGAATAAAATAATTCCTAAAAATCTATTATATTGCTATTTGTCATTTAAATCTTAGTTTTTTGTTTAGAATTTTTACTTTAAATTTTTTAGAAATAATTTAAATTTGTATTTTTACTTTTTTAATTTTTTCATTAGGATATTTTTTTTTATGATATTGACTTTTATTTGAAATTTTTATTTTTTAGATTTTTTTAATTTCTAATTTAGAAAATTTGTTTTATTATATCAGTTGAATTTTTTAATTTCTTGTTTATAATTTTTTATATACTATTTTTCAATACATAATATAAAATAATAATATGTGGTTGACAAATTGTAAAAAGGATTTAAAATTAACTTTGAGACTATAATTAATAATATATATTGATTGATTATTGTCAATAAATATGCTTGTTTAAACACTTATTTTTGTTTATATTTATATTTTTAGGTTTATTAAATTTTTAAACGAAAAAGAATTATCAGTTCTTAAATCTATATGATCTCCTTTTCTGTAAATTTTATTATTATTATGGAGAGCATCAAATCCAAGAAAAAAAAGGGGGGAAAATACTAGCATAATATTGCTCTTCTAGGCCTCAAACAAAAAATAAAATAAAATAAAACAACCAATAAACTTCCTAGAATAAAAATAACTTTTAAGTCTGTTGGAACATCTTTAATATAATATGACACTAATTCTGTATCTGATTGTGATACGTTGTAATTTCTGACTTTCTGATTATCTCGTCTCCCTAATATTTAAACACTGTACTTAGAAAAATAATAATAAATAATCTAGCGCCCCTGCCATGCTCATCAGTTAATGTTTATTTTAGGGTAAATTATAAATTGTGTTTAAACTTCTTAATTTTTTCTATTTTAATTTTTTTATTTAATTAAGTATTTGAATTAGTAAAATTATTTTTAATATGACGTTTTTTTTTTATAATCTAAATGGCTAAAATTTATAACTTCATTACATCTATCTGACGTGACGTGGTATCAGATTCTGTATATTATTTCAATTAATTATATATTTAAAATGTGAATACATAATTTTCACTTTAAATATAAAATTTATTCATTTTTTGTTTGCTTTCTTATATATTTTGAACAAATTTTACAGTAATAAAAACAGAATTTGAATTTAAAATGAATAAATTATATATTTAGAGTGAAAAATTATATACTCATATGTAATTAGTTGAAATAATGCACAAAATCTGATATCACGTTTGATAAATTTTCGCGTAACAATCATTGATCATTTAGATTAGAGAAAAAAATAATTTTACCAATTTAAATACTTTATTGAATAAAAAATGTCTAAATATCAAAATAGAAAAAATTAAAAAGTTCAGATACTAAATTTATAAATTGCCCTTTATTTTATTATTTCATTCATATTTTAGAAAAATCAATATCTAATTTCAAATCAAAATATATTTTATTAACGATATTTATGTGCGTGTATTATGTCTTTAAAAATTATATAAAAAAAATTTCTAGCCGGTGGACTAGCCTTCATAGAGCCACAAATGACCGGATAACAGGGGTTTTCCCGCGAAATTTGCCGGTTGTCTAACGGCCTTAACCAACACCATTGAACAAAAAGTACGCAATTTTATTTCAAAAAAAAAAAATCTCTCCATTTGTCTCTGTGAACAAAATTTTTGACCACTTTCTTAAGGAATTCTATCACTTGCCGACACTTTCTTCTTCAAAATTCCCTTTTTACATCTTTTTTAATCCTTTGTTCCTTTCTTTTCCAAATTTTCCTTTAAAATATGTAATCTAACTTGTCACCAGAACACTGGTGCCTTTAGTTTATGAATAAATTATTTCTTTTATCTTTGTTTAGCTTTTATGAACTTTGGGATTAGTTGCATTAGGTAGGGTGACGATACTTGGCGGCGTTTTCATTTTAAATTCATTGCTGATCTTCAATGGCAGATGGCTACAAAATTTAGGTCCAAATTTTATTGTTTGTCCTGTTTATCTCCTGCATCATTCACCATTTATTTTATATATTTTTTAATCAAGATATTATGGGTATTTATTTTAGTCGTTTTTCTCATTCTGGGTATGTGACAATTCTATTGAGATTTGTTTGGAAGTCTTGATTGTGGGCCATTCAAAGGCAATCAGTTAATGGGTAGCACCTATAGTCACAAGTGGTGGCATCAAAATGCCTACTATGGTGGAGTCATGTATAACATAGCTTATCCTAGCATGTCAAAATTTTTGTTGCAGGGATTGAAATGATCATATCAAGAAGTGGGGGCGTTGTTGTGGAGAATAAATTTGCAGAATTTATGCAAGTTCAAGGAAGATCAGAATATACAGATGCTTTGATATCGGGGAAGTGATCAATCAGGAAGTGTAAGACACAAATTAACATTTTAAACAATGCCAGCTGAGGAGGAAACTCAATCTATTGAGAGAAGGAATGTGTTAGTTGGGATAAGAATTGATAACTATGGCAGAGAACTGCTAAACTGGGCTTTAGTAAAGGTTGCTGAACATGGAGATTGTGTTATTGCTGTTCATGTTTGTCGAAGTTCTAGTAATGACTCCAACATCTCTTATTGATTTTCTTTTTTCTTTAGCTTTCTTATTTTTATATGTCAAGTTGCATATGTTTCTTTATTGTATTATCTTGAGTTCTTGAATTTATAACATTAGTTGCTGCTCATATGCAGGAGGTGCTTTGAAATGCAAGCCCTTGTTGGATAGTTATTTAGAAGTGTATGGTGGTCTGTGTTCCCTAAAGAAGGTTACTGATTATAATCATTTTCTAATTTCTGTTTCCTTGAACATAAGCGAATAGTTGCGACTGAACATGATTTTTCATATTCTGTTTTCAGGTTGATCTTCTAGGTCGGGTCTACACTGGAATTTCAGTCCAGAGGACTTTGGTTAGAGAAGCAAAGAACTATGATGCTGCGGCTGTGGTTGTTGGCATCAGCAGCCAAAGTGCTTTAAGGTAGGTGCAGCTAGACATTCAATTCAACAGCTTTTCTTTGTTTATATGTTTTTTTTTTCTGATTAGTCTAAGCAGATACCTTTTGCAGAGGTTGGACTACCACAGCTGGATATTGCGTGAAGCGACTACCTCCAACTACTGATGTTTTGGCTATCTGTAATGGGAAAACTTTGTTTGGAAGGTGGAACAGTAACAAACTATCAGGTTTGATGTTTTCTTCCTTGAAGAAAAACTCATTTAGTTGATGCTACAAACACATAATAATATTGCTGTAAATTACGTTAGGTTTCAGGGAAGATCCAAAACCAAGTGTAAATCTACTGGAAAGTCCCTTGCCAGATGAAGTACGATCTGAATTTGGAGATTCTGAGATAGATACTGATATTTCTAGTTTTGAAGTGCTAACGAGATGTGGGAGTGAAAAATCAAGGGATGAAGCTCCAATCCTTATTCATGAACATAAGAAGAGGTCAAGTTGTCATTTTAGTGGAGATATTTTGGATCAGAAACCAGGTTGGCCACTTCTTCGAAGGGCAATTTCAGATACTCCGCAGAACCTGCAGGCAAGAAAATTGTCTGTGGTGCAATGGGCAATGAACTTACCAAATCGTTGGCCGCATAAAGACTCTTCAGGTTCAATTATAGAGAGACTATCAGAATGGGATAGAAGTGACTCTACAGAGGACAGCAATAGGATTAGTCCTTATGCCTCAGAGGAACTGCAATTTGGCTTGGAGATTCTGCTCAAAACGCGCTCATCCAATTGCAAGTGGTTTAACTATGAGGTTCTGAAGACTGCAACTTCAAAATTTTATTCAGGTTTCACCATGAATCTGTGTAATAATTAATCTTTTCTTCTGTCTTTAACCATGTTCTCATCATACATTTCTGGTCTTGTTAAAGGAAACTTGATCGGAAAAGGAGGATGTAGCCGTGTATACAAGGGGATTCTTCCAGACGGCAGGCCAGTGGCAGTAAAGATTCGAAAGTCAACCCAAGAAGCAAGGAAAGATTTCGCTCAAGAAGTTGAAATCATGTCCTCATTGAACCACAAGCACATTGCAAGTCTCATCGGGGTTTGCATCAAAGACACTAATCTCATTTCTGTTTATGATTTCTTCTCTAAGGGAAGCTTAGAGGAAATTCTGCACGGTATAGGTTCAAAAGAAAAAAAAATTTCTTTCCTTCACTTGATCACAAGTTGACAGAAACGATAATGCTGATGTGAAATTTGTATCAAATGTTACAGGTAAGAACAAGGAAAAATCAGCACTGTCATGGGAAATGAGGTTTGATATTGCCATTAAAATTGCGGATGCCTTGACTTACCTGCATAGCCAATGTTGTCCGCCTGTTATTCATAGAGATGTCAAGTCTTCAAATATTCTTCTTTCAGATGGGTTTGAACCTCGGGTATGGTATTCCACCTGACCAAAAATGTTCTCCACATCATTATGACTGTTATGACCATAAGTTATTTTTGTTGTATGAGATAGTTGTCGGATTTTGGGCTGGCAATATGGGGACCAGCAATATCATCTTTTATGACTCAAAGCGACGTGGTTGGAACATTTGGGTATCTCGCTCCTGAATATTTCATGTATGGGAAAGTCAGTGACAAGATGGATGTGTATGCTTTTGGTGTAGTTCTACTTGAATTGTTATCTGGAAGAAAACCAATTGGCTTTGAAACTACGAAGGGACAAGAGAGCTTGATGATGTGGGTAAGGGACTTGTCATAGTTGGAATGCTAGCTCACTTCTGCAAGCTATGTTCAGCACTAACACTGAAATCTGTTACTTCAGGCCAAGCCAATAATAGATAGTGGAAATGAAAGAGACATACTAGATCCAAGTTTAGATGAAAACATTGATGAGGCTCAAATGCAAAGAATGGTTTTTGCAGCAAAACTCTGCATTACACGAGCAGCTAGGCTGCGTCCTAAAATGTTTGAGGTATTATATACTCAACTTGGGTGCATTATTAGATTGGTAGCAGGGTAATTTTAGTAAAATTTTTCTCCATATATCGTTTCCCAGGTGTTGAAGCTCCTAAAAGGGGATAAAGATGCAGTGGCATTGGTGAATCTTCGAAACAAGGATAGCGAAAATGAAGAAGAAAATGATGATGAAGTTTATCCAAATTCTAGTGCAGAATTACATTTGAATCTTGCACTTCTTGATGCTGATGATGATTCGACATCATTTAGTAGTTTTGAGCACGGTAATATTCTCTCTATGGAAGAATACTTGAAAACAAGGTGGAGTCGATCATCAAGCTTCGACTAGTTTGTTTTACTACGCTCTTGAGCAATGCTGCATGAAAACTTCTATTGGATCATGTTTCCAAATTCTAGACACATTTTCGCAATTTGGAAACTCTACAATTTCCCCCATATTTTCTCACTTATATTTTATAAATTGTTATTTCCTTGCGACTATTTCCCCTTTTTCCTGTTTTGGCGCATTTACGTTTCTGTAAGACAGCTCTTGAGTAATCTTTACTGCTTGATTTAGAGCCAAATTTGCACAGAATCGAGGAGCATGTAGCTTGTATCTGTATAGTAAAGGGAAAACAATTTATGTAACCCCATGGCGAGTTGTTTATGTAGATGTGGAATGGTATTAAGTGCTGTTTGCTGTGATAATGAATGGAGGCCTACCGGGATTTTTTTTTTTTTTTTCTTTTGGTAACACTTCCTAATGTGGAAATAAATCGGAGACCAAAATTAGTTTGAGACTTTGTAATGCAATGGGAAAGTTCCAATGAATCCTGCAGCAGTACTTCATGCATAACATCTTATAATGTTATGGATTTTCTGCTTATGTGGCAGTAATTGAACTAGAATAAGTGTGTTGATTCAGTCTGTTAAAGAGTAGAATGCAGCTGAAAATGTCTGTTCATTTTGATCAATGGAAAAGCGAGAACAAACAAATTGCTTGTTTTAGAATATAGCTCCACATGCGGGAGGCTAAAAACTGAGCTCCTTCTCATTTGCAGAAGAATTTGCACTAAAGAAGTTGTTGTACCTGGAACTAAACAGTTGAGTCAGTTTTAATCCTCTCAAGGATATATCTAAAACCAAGAACATCAACTCTCTTCAAGTTCAATCTCAGTAATGGTTGCATAATTTAACTCCAAAAAGAGCAGGAAGCAACATGTTCTTGAAATTAAACCCATTCTTGCTGTTAAACTTTTCTCTAGCTTTGGTCCAAATATATAATGTTTTGATTTAGACTTGCATCAAATTTTCAAAAGAAGCATAGTGACATTGATATAAATGGATGTGGATGAAAGAAAAATGGAAACCCATTACTGCTACTGGTCCTGGTTCAATTGTCATCACACATCTCCACATCTGTTGAAGAGCCAAACCAACAGTGCGGTCATTATTCAGACAAAACTATACCATCCTCTCATGGTCAAGTGTCTGCCACTCATTCCACTAAATATGATTTCTAGGCAGCATGGAAACAACAAATGCATAAACGAAAAAATGCGAAAATGGACATAGAAAAATGGTATTTTTTCAAAAAGATAGAGAATGTGTAAATATAAAAAAATATATATGACATTTATAAATATTTTGCTTATTCATTGTAAAAGATATCATATTCAACAGCAGAAACAGACAACCAAACGGCTAGTGCTCAATGGTAAAAAAGAAGAATGAAACGATGTCATTTTATATGTGCACTTCAGGGCTGATATTTTAAGTAACACGGTGCGTTTTATACTTGAAAGCATCATTGTCTGGAAGGTTCATCTTCTACTCATTTTAGCTCTATACTGTTCTTCCGTTGCAGCTGGGTTCATCCTCATCTCAACTAATTTGTAGCGGGAATTCAACTAATTTATTGGTAGTCTTGAATTAGTTAGCATAATATTAGTGATTAGTTAGCCTTGTCAGATTTTATGGTTATTAGACCTTGTATCTAAACAATGCTGGTGCTTAATAACAATGATGAAAAGTTTCATATTTCTTTGATATTTTTAGTTTCTCTGTTATCAATGGTTGCTACTGCAGTTATCAAAACTCATTAATCTGAGTTTCTACATGGTATCATAACCTTTCAGCTGTTTCATAAAAGAGTGGAATTTTAATAAAGTAAAACATTAAAGAGAAAGTGAAAGTGAGCTAATAATATTATTCAATCAATCAGCTTGCCTTTAAATGAGCTTAATCTCAACGGATAACTATAAGAAATTAGAAACATAAATAACAAACTCATGAGATAATAATCTGCTAAAAACTAGGGATAAATTTTAACAAACCTAAAGACTAGGACAAATAGAACACATAGGTAACAACTTTATTCAACAATCTCTCCCTTAAACTGATAGTTTAAACAAAAAAACAAAAACAAAACAACTCTCCCTCAAATTGGATTATCTATGGAATAAACTCCGAGCATTCTCCTGAATTTTACAAATGATGATAATTTGAGGGCTTTTGTAAATATGTTTGCAATTTGATCTTCACTTTTGCAATGGATGAGATTTATCATTTCTTCCTTGTTGAGATCTCGTAAATAATGATATTTCACATATATGTGTTTGCTTCTTCCATGAAGAACTTTATAGTTGAACTAGTATCACAATAAATTGCAATAGCTTCCTTCTTCTTGAATTTCAGTTCTTCAAGAATTTCTTCAACCAAATTGCTTGACATGCATAAGAAGTTGTAATAACAAATTTTGCCTCAGTTGATAATAAAGTAACGATTGGTTGCTTCTTTGATGACCAGGATACAGTTGTTGAACCCAACATAGAAACATAACCCAAAGTGTTTTCCCTATCACCCAAATCTCTTGCATAATCACTATCAGTATATCTAATCAAATCTGACTTTGTGCCCTTTTGGTAGAACAATCTAAAATCCTTAGTTCCTTGCAGATATAGAAAAATCCTCTTTGCAGCTAAGAGATGAGTCTCCGTTGGATTCTCCATATATCTACTAATCAAACTTACAGAGTGCATAATGTCAGGCCTTGTTTTAGTTAAATACATTAAACTACCAATAATTCATTTAGAGTTTACTGTTAATTTTTATCATTTCATGATCCTTATTTAACTTTAATCAAAACTCTGTTGGGAATACCCATAGGATTACATTCTTTCATCTGAAACCTGTCCAAAATTTCTCGTATGTACTACTTCTGAGAGAAAAAAAATCTCACTAATTAACTAAACTACTTCAAAACCAAGGAAATAATGCATCAAACCAAGGTCAAACATTTCAAATTCAACCATCATTGACCTCTTAAAATTTTCAAACATGTGAACATCATTACCAGTAAATATCATATCATCGACATACAAGCAAACAAGCACTTTTCCTTCACTGTCTTCTTTAACAAAAAGAGTGTGCTCATATGGACACTTGTGAAAACCATTCCTCAAAAAATATGCCTCAATGCGACTATACCAAGCACTTGGTGGGCTTTCTTGAATTTGTACATCTTATGTTCATCTCTTTTTTTAACATAACCAGATAGTTGATCAATAAATACCTGTTATTGTAAGTTTCCATATAAAAAAACTAATTTTACATCCAATTGAAACATATGCCATAAGTTTTGAGTCGTTAATGCAATTATTAGTTGAATTGTGTCATGTCGAGCGACTAAAGCAAAGACTTCACTGTAATCCACACCAAACTCCTCTTTATAGCCTTTGCTACCAACTGTGCCTTGTATTTGTCAACTTCGCCATTATGCTTCAGTTTTGTCTTGTACACCCACCTTACTCCAACTGACTTGTAGCCGTTAGGAAGCTTAGTTAACTCCCACATATTATTCTTTCTATTGTTGCAATTTCAGCATCCATAGCCTTGCACCTTTTTGGTTCTTTGACGACACTTTGAAAAGTTGTAGGGTCATGATATTATTCGAGGCCAACACCTATAGATTGAATAGGCAAGTGCACTTATCGAGTATAGTATAGTGCAAGAGTATCGAGTGTCGATCCCTCAAAGACTAAAAGTACTATTATTAGCTCATCCCTATTATATAACTGGTAAATATAAGTGAATTAATTAACTAATTAAAAACTAAAATAAATTAATTCAACAAACTATAATAATAAAAATATGAACTAGAGAGTGGAAAAAGGTGACTGATATGACACATGACACTTAAGTATTAAATCCCCCTAAGACTTGTTAAGAAATTAATTTTCTAACAATACAATCTAATTCAATATTTATGGAACCGTGGAAATCCTTTTAGTATGTTAAAATCCTTCTCAAGATAATTAACATCTAATTATAAGTTGATTAATTGGAATCTCATCCTAATTAAAAACCTCTAAAATCGCATTATGGTTCCTTTGAATTTCACTATTAGGTTTGACCCTAATCTGGAGGATTTATGTTATTCTATCTCTAGGGTTACATCCAACTCCTTTCAATTGTGCTAAACCTATTTAATAACTTGATTTTTCAATATAAGTTTAAAGAATTGTAAAGCATGAATCAATATCTCGGACATTTCAACTCAAGGAGATAAAGAGTAAATACAATTGAATTTCATAAAATAATGAAAAAGTTGTATTGTCTAAAGAAAATAACAATTCAAAACTCATTTTAAGGTTTATCCTACCTAAGTGTCTTAATAGATGACCAATAATTCTCCTCTTTCCTCTGCTTATCCCTCCAAAAAAAAAAAACATGTCTCTTCCTTCTTCTTCCAAAAAGAAAAAATGCTCAATTTAGGAAAAGGATAATAATAAATCCTCCTTAAATTAGGAAAAGACACAGTGGGGCTTCCAAAATTGCTGCACAGATTCTTTCTCAACTGAATTAGGAAAGGATTGAAATTCTGTGTGAAAAATATCAAAACTGGTCCCTGAACTGTCAAAATTTTTGTTTAGTCTCTAAAGTTCTGAAACTACACAGTTTCACCCAAAAACTCATATAATTCATCAATTATCTCCAATTTCCAGGATTTTCTATAAAATCACAAAATACAAGCCAAAAGTGAAATATCATATAGTATTTTTCTCCTAAATTAGACTCAATTAACAATAAAATTAGCCCTAAAAATATTAAAAATAAAGAACTATCAGGTCACAATCTGATAATAAAGCAAAATCAGTGAGAGAAAGTTCTAATTGGCCAATTTCAGTTAATCTCAAAATCTGACATCCATGATGGTCTTTTTCTTCCTTCGATTTTACAGAGAAGCATAACTGACTGCTGGCACTGTTGAGATGCAATGGGAACATTCAATTTTTTGTCATGTTGGCTTGGGTAATCAAGCCCAATTTTTCATCAAATATTTTGTAAACTCCTCCCTTATAGTAATTTCGTATCTTTTCTCCTACAACTGACCAACACTAAGTAGCTTTGTTTTCAAATCTGGAACAAATAACACATTAGACATAGTATGAAATGAATTGTTCATGGTCTAAATTAGTATTTTTCCTTTTCCCTTAATAGACACTGTGGAATCACCACCAAATTTCACAATTTCATGAAAAGATTCATCTAATTATGAGAATACAGACTTGTCCTCACACATGTGATTGTTGCACCCTGTGTCCAAGTACCATAATTATGCATTTGTTGGTTCTTTAACATCACAAGCCATTAGCAAAGATATTTCTTCATCCTTCTCTGCAAAGTTAAATTGCGCACCATGTATTTTAGATAAATTAGTATGACACTCAGACTGATAATGTCCAAACCTATGACATCTAATGCATTCAACTTGTGATTTATCTGGTGACTTTAGCTTGTGATAGGATGAATTAGCACCACCTTGGCCTTTACCTCTCCCTTGACAATCACGAGACTTTTCATCCTTTAAATTTTTGTGATTTTTGTTTTCACGACCTTTGCCTCTTCCATGATCTCCTTTCCTTATTATTGAAGAAGTATTATTGATGGAGGCTTTCAAAGCTTGCTCTCTTTTGTCTTCCTAGATTAGCTTCTACTCATGCATAGCAATGAACCTTGCAGTTCATCTAATGTAAGCTCATCAATATCCTTTGACTTTTCAGAGGAACAAACCACATAATTGAACTTCGGCGTCATTGAACGGAGAATTTTCTCAACTATTATCACATCATCTGTCTTATCGTCTTGCACACGCATTTTATTGATAATTGACATTATCCTGGAGAAGAACTTTGAAACTGACTCTCTTAATTTCATTTGAAGCATTTCAAACTCCAAACAAAGTGTCTGAAGTTGTTGTCTCTTTGCTCTGGTTGACCCTTGAAATTTCTTTTTCATAGAATCCCAAATATGCTTAAAAGCCTATTTGTTGAGAATTGTTTTAAGGATGGACCGATTAATTACTTGGAACAAGTAGTTCTTTGCCTTCAAATCCTTTAGCTTTAACGCCTCTAGCACTGTCTTTTGCCTATTCGTTAATATCACAATAGTTGCATGTTCTACTATACTAGACTCGACAACTCGCCAATACTCTTCTAATCTCAGAAAATTTTCCATTAACATGCTTCAACGGTCATAGTGACCATCAAAGGGAGGAATAAATGGCTGGACAAAGTTTTCAGAGGACATTTTCTTTTTCTATTGTTTCACTCTTTTTGAACAAGCTTTGATACCACTGTCTTATAAAAAAGTGGAATTTTAACAAAGTAAAACACTAAAGAGAAAGTGAAAGTGAGCTGATAATATTATTCAATCAACCAGCTTGCCTTTAAATAGACCTATGCTCAACGGATAACTACAAGAAATTAGGAACAAAATTAACAAACCTCTGAAATAATAATATGCTAAAAACTAAGGATAAATTTTAACAAACCTAAAGATTAGGACAAATAGAACGTGCAGTTAACAAATTTATTCAACATCGGCTACTAGTATTGCTTCGATTTTGTTTGATTACAGTCCCTAAGATCAACTATGGATGAGGTTGTGAATAGGAGAGAGAGATCAATATAAGGAGGTAAGGATGATCAATTCTCTTTATAGAGTTCAGATCATCCTAGTATGACTTTGGTTTCGGTTTCGTTGAATGGAAGCAATTATTTGTCTTGGAGTAGATCTATAAGAATTATTGTTGTAGCTAAGGAAAAACTGGGGTTCATTAATGGCAAGTGTCAAATGCCAGATAAAGAATTTAAGAATTATGAGAAGTGGTTGAGGGTGGACAGTATGGTCACCTCATGAATTCTCAACTCAATCTCGAAAGATTTAGTTGAGGCTTTCATATACACTACAAGTGCAAAGGAATTGTGGGTAGAGATTACTTAAATGTATGATGAAAGTAATGGACCCATGATATACTCCATTCATAGGGAGATCAGCTCCATTTCACAAGATAATAACTCATTCATGCAGTATTATAATAGAATTAAGAAACTTTAGGATGAGTTGGCTTGCTTAGTGCATGTTCCTCAATGCAATTGTGGTGCTGGAAAAGTAATTACTGATTTAGATTATGTTAATAAGTTGATGCAGTTCTTAATAGGGCTCAATGAGATCTTTGATCATGTTTAAATTTAGATCCTATTAATGGATCCTTTGCCAAGTATTACCAAAACGTACTCAATATTGTTAAGTGTTGAAAAGCAAAGAGAGATTCATTTTGGTTTGACTAATGTGGGTGATAATAGTGTTATGCTTGGACAAGGAACTTATGGCCAAAGAAAGAGTTATGGAAGAGGTGGAGAGTATGGAAGAAGGTATGATAAAGTATGTGAATATTGTAAGGCTGAAAGGCAGCATGTGAAGCAAACTTACTTCAAACTACATGGGTACCCTGAGTGGTACAAAGAACTTAAGAGCAATAAAAGGAAGTTTTATGATAATAAGATGAATGCTAATGTTGTCGCAACATATATGTCAGACACTTCAATTGATGATGAAAAGGAAGTGGACCAAGTGCCAGATCAGGATAAGGAATAGAGCACCAAGATCAATACCATAATTTGAAAATTCATGAAGGATAAAAATGCAAATGACTTACCTCAAGTCAACTTTACATATTTCGATGATTTTGTACGTATTATACTTTATCATGCTTTACATGTTGCATCATTAGTTGATCCAAATGTTTGGATTATAGATTCAGGAGCTTGAAATCATATGAGTTCTAACCTTTCCCTTTTCCTCGACACAGAAATCCAAAATAATTTTACTCCAGTATTTTTACCTGATGGAAATGTGAAGATTGTACATCATATTGGTAATATAGCTTTGCGTAGTACCCTTGTCCTTACCCAAGTCCTGCATGTGCCAACTTTTAAATATAATTTTTTGTCTGTAGACAAGTTAGCAATTATTTCTCACATTAAAGTTTCTTTTTACACTGATTATTGCTTGTTTCAGGACCCGAAGAATGATAAAGTTCTAGCAGTGGGCAAATTAATAGGAAGCTTATAGGTTTTAGACAAGTCAAGTCTTTCAGTTGAGCTTATTTCTTTTTATAGTGGAGTCAATGTTACTAGGTGTTCTTCCTCTTTTGTATCTAGACATCTTTTTTGTAATCCTTAGGATATTCCAACTTCTTATAATCATAATAAAATTGATAACTACAAAACTGTTTGTGGCATGTCAGACTTAGCCATGCTTCTAAATCAGTTATACAACATTTGAGTTATGTTCTTCCTAATTTTAATGTTTCTGTTATTCCTTATCCATATGATTTATGTTTCTAACTAAAACAACAAAGACTTTTATTTCCCATTAGTGATTCAAGTACTAAGTGACCTTTCGAATTAATTCATATTGATCTTTAGGGACCACACAAACCCCCTTTAATTTCAAGTGCACATTATTTCTTGATTGTTATCAATGATTTTACAAAAGCTAAAGAATGATAAAGTTCTGGCGGTGGGCAAAGTAATAGGAAGCTTATAGGTTTTAGACAAGTCAAGTCTTTCAACTGAGCTTATTTCTTTTTATAGTGGAATCAATGTTACTAGGTGTTCTTCCTCTTTTGTATCTAGACGTCTTTTTTGTAATGCTTCGTATATTCCAACTTCTTATAATCATAATAAAATTGATAACTACAAAACTGTTTGTGGCATGCCAGACTTAGCCATGCTTCCAAATTAGTTATACAACATTTGAGTTATGTTCTTCCTAATTTTAATGTTTTTGTTATTCCTAATCCATGTGATTTATGTTTCCAACTAAAACAACAAAGACTTCTATTTCCCATTAGTGATTTAAGTACTAAGTGACCTTTTGAATTAATTCACATTGATCTTTGGGGACCTACAAACCCTCTTTAATTTCAGGTGCATATTATTTCTTGATTGTTATCAATAATTTTATAAAAGCTACTTAGACTTTCTTACTCCAAAATAAGCAACAAACTCAAATTACTTTATAAAATTTAATTTCTATGGTCCATACTCAATTTTAACAGTTAGTCAAGGTTATAAGAAGTGATAATGGAATAGAGTTCCTAAACAGAGAATGTCAACAAATGTTTTTAGACAAAGGTATCATTCATCAGAGGTCATTTATCTATAGCCCACAACAAAATGCAGTGGTTGAGAGAAAACATAGGTATCTATTACAAATAGCTACGACACTTATGTTTCAATCTGGTTTGCCCAAGAAAATTAGGGAGGAATTTGTTTTGGTTACAACTCACATCATAAATAGATTACCTAGTTCAGTTCTATCCTAGAAAACACCATTTCAAATGTTATACAATAAGACTCCTAATTACACTACTCTTTGAACCTTTGGTTGTCTTTGTTATGCAGCTAATACATCTCCCCATAAAGAGAAATTTCAGTCATGATCCATTAAGTGCATCTTTCTTGGCTATGTTACTAACCAAAAAGCCTATAAGTTATATAACCTCACTACCCATAAAACTTTTACTGCTAGAGATGTCTCTTTCTATGAGAAACATTTTCCATTTCTTTCATCTAAATCCATTGCTCCTTCATCAACTTCTGATATTCCTCTCCCTGTTATTAGCTCATATGTGGATTCTAACACTGCATCATCTTTTCCCATAGCTTCTATCCCATCCTCATCCACCTTTGAACTTTATCATTCTCCTACTCACACATCTAGTGCTTTTCATCATCTTCATTCCAACTCACACAACTTTGCCACCTCTTCTCCACCTTTATCTTCTTTCCATGTTGAACCATCTAATCCTTTCTTACTGTTCCTAGAGTTAGTACTAGACCTCAGACTAAACCTAAGTGGCTGAATGATTTTATGTCTAATGTGTCTATCACAACAAGCTCACTATCATCTAATGCTACTGTTGGGACTGCATCATTCCAAAGTGATGATTTAAGCAATAATTCTTCCCACCTACATTTCCTTTTCTTCTTTTACCTTACTTTCATTCTAGTCACATTTCTTTTCTTGCCAACCTATTCCATATCCATGAACCTTAGTTTTACAACCAAGCTAAGACTGGTGAACATTAGATTTATGTTATGCAACAAGAACTGAATGCTCTTTAATCCAACAGTACTTGGGAGCTCATATCTTTGCCTAAGGGTAAACATGCAATTAGTAGTCAATGGGTCTATAAAGTGAAGATTAAACCTAATGTCACAGTTGATAGATATAAAGCACGACTGGTGGCTAAGGGATATAATCAAGTTGCTGGGTTGGATTATATGGAGAGTTTCACACCAATGGCAAAATTGGTCACTGTGAAATTGTTTAAAGTTATTGCTACTACAAGTCAGTGGGTTATTCATCAAGTAGATATCAATAATGCCTTCGTAAATGGCTTTATTGATGAAGAAGTTTACATGAAGCCTCCTAAAGGTTATGATAAAACAAAACCTGGCCAATTTGCAAACTCAAGAAATCCCTATATGGTCTAAAGCAAGCATCAAGGCAATGGAATATTGAGTTTACTGAGCACTTATAAAGTTATAGTTTTCAAAGTCAGCTCATGATCATTGCCTTTTTACCAAAGTCACTTCATCGTCCACCTTATTTCTCTTAGCTTATATTGATGAAATCCTCATCACTAGTCTAAATGTCACTGAAATTTAACAAGTCAAAGAATTTTTAGACCATCAGTTCACTATCAAGGACTTAGGCCATGACAGGTATTTCATTCACATTGAAAATGCTATGTCTAATTTTAGCACTTATTTGAATCAAAGAAAATATATTTTAAACCTACTTTAAGATACTGGCTTGATTAATGCAAACTCCATTTCATCTCCTCTTCCCAAAGGATTGAAACTTGCTGACTCTAATAACCCTGTTCTCCTCGATCCTGCCCAATATAGGTGGCTCATTGGATGGCTTCTTTATCTCAACCACACCAGGCTAGATGTTACATTTGCAGTACATCAACTTAGTCAATACCTTAACAATACTTTGGAGTGTCATTGGGATGCTACTATGCATTTGTTATGATATCATAAGAGTTGTCCTGCCAAAGGTCTTTTCTTTCCTATCAATACTAGTATGCAACTCAAAGCATAGCCTTGTGTCCACTCGCAAATCAATTTCTGGCTATTACATTTTATTGGGGGATGCTCTTGTCTCCTAGAAAACGAAGAAACATACCACAGTGTCTCGTTCAACAACTAAAGTTATGTATAAGAGTATGGCGCTTAGTGTTTGTAAGCTTTAATGGATCTCATTTCTGTTAGCTAATCTTTGTATTTCTCTTACTCTTCATATTCCTTTGTGGTGTGATAATCAGGTTGCTTTGCACATTGTCCGAAATCCAGTATTTCATAAAAGGACAAAACACTTAGAGATTGATTGTCATGTGGTTCAGGTGCAACTTAAAGCTGGTTTCCTTCAAGTTCAACATGTTTCAAGTAGCTCTCAGCTTGCTGATATGTTTACTAAACTTCTTACTCCTTTAACTTAATTCTTTATTGGTTAAGAGGGGTTTGATTGATTTTCATCAAACTCCATCTTGAGGGAGGGATGTAAAAGATGTCATATTTAACAACAGAAACAGATAACCAAACGGCTAGTGCTCAACGATAAATAAGAAGAATGAAATAGTGTTGTTTTGCATGTGCGCTTCAGGGTTGATATTTTAAGTAATACAGTGCATTTTAGACTTGAAAACATTACTGTCTAGAAGGTTCATCTTCTACTCATTTTAGCTCTATACTCTTCTTCTATTGCAGTTGGGTTCATCCTGCTCTCAACTAATTTGTAACGGGAATTCAACTAATTTATTGGTAGTCATGAATTAGTTAGCATAATTTTAGTGATTAGTTAGTCTTGTCAGATTTTACGGTTATTAAAGCTTGTTTCTAAATGTTGTTGTGCTTAATAACAATGATGAAAAGTTTCATATTCCTTTGATATTTTTAGTTTCTCTGTTATTAATGGCGGCTACTACAGTTATCAAAACTCATTAATCTGAGTTTCTATATATATATATATATATATATATATATATATATATATATTGAAGCCAATAATTATTAAATGACTTATTGACTCATAAAATTCAAATTTTTTCGAGTTTTGACAAAATTGATCAATTCTTTTAATTTTGACAAAATTGATCAAAACTAATAAAATTTTAGCAAATCTAGCCAAAATTCAAATTGATCAAACTAGAATAATGCATCACATTACAATATTGAGTTAAAATGATATTAATTGATATTAGTAACTTATGTTAACGGATTTTGCCAGTTTTTTTATATAAAAATTAATATCAATTGATTTGTCACGTCATGTGAGATATCATTATATTTTGATCAATTTGAATTTTAGTTAGATTTATCAAAATTTTATTAGTTTTGACTAATTTTGCTAAAATTAGAATGATTGACCAATTTTATCAAAACTCAAAAAAATTTAGATTTTAAGGACCAATAAATCTTGTAAACTCATACTAAAACTACTACTTTTTTATTAGGCATCTCTACATTTGGACTTCAAACTCACAGTAGAAACAATAAATCTCTCATCTACTAGGGTTAAAACCAAAAAAAACACATTTTCTAAATGAAATGTATTTCTTAATTTTAAAAAAATTGTAAAAATAGATACGAGAGATTTTGATCGAATTTTGATGAGTTTGCTAAAAAAAATATTTTTGCAACATGATAAATACTTCCCTCTAGTAGTCTCCATGCATTCAAGTATGGGTTCCAACTCTTAGAAATCTCCATTCCTATACCTATTTTCCTCGTGCATTGCAGAGCATGCCTGATGCTCCTAATCTTATGTACCAAACACTTATTTACAGAAGTCCAAAAGAAAGTCCAAAAGAAATGAATAGCGTAGTCCATTCCAAGGCCCCAAGGCCACAATTATCTTCTCCTTTTTCTTGGCCCTTTAAAGACTAAAAGAGTGAGTTTTCCTCTCTTTCCTTCAATATTCAATCCTCAGGGGAATTTGATCGTGAGATGAGAGTGTATGGTCTATCGCTAATCAGCTGAGGTATTTCTTTTTCTTCTTCTTCTCCCTCTTTTCTTATTCGTGAATCATAACTATTGCTTGCGAATTCACACAATTGAATTCATTCTTTCTATTGTCCCTCCTTTCGCGGCAAAGAAATGAAATAAAAGGAGGAAGATTGGGTTTATAGTTCATGCAAGCTATTGTATTGATCTTTTTTTTTTTTTCCATACAATTTCATATTTGCTTGCTGCTTCGGCAGCAGGTGATTCCGTTACGTGCAAAACTTACATCCGTACTGAACTGTCTTAAGGTTGCATTGATGTTTCTATTTCGGTTTGCAATTGTGATTTTGAGTTTAATCAGCAGTAGTTTTATGATCTTCGCTTTCATTTTGCTTCTGAATTGCTACAAATCTGTGGTGTCTTAGTTCTTAGTTCTATTTGTTGATTCGCTTACTCAAAATGCTTTTGTTGCAGCTTCTATGCTCTGAATCCACCATATACCATCTGGCTATAGTTACAATTTGGGTCAAAAACCTCAACTTTGGCCCAAATTATCATCTGGGTGTACATCAAAAATCACTATTCATCTCTGTTTCGCTAAATTTTGCAACTCCCTCTTTTTGTTTGTTTGCTAAAATGGAAGATGGTGAGCTGGATTGCTTGAATCACGAAGTATTTTCAAATGCAAACATGGGTGAGATTCCGAGCAATGGCTCTATGGATAGTCTATTTGAGGAATTCTTCAAGGACACCCATGCTTGTACTCATACCCACACTTGTAACCCTCCTGGTCCTGATTATTCCCATACACATACTTGCTTTCATGTGCACACAAAAATTGTTTCTGCACCTTCTGAGGATAAGACTGGGACTGACGATACTGCAGAGTCAACAGAAAAGAAGTTAAAGAAATGTCCATCGGGTAATAGAGAAGCAGTACGCAAGTATAGGGAGAAGAAAAAGGCAAGGGCTGCATCTTTGGAGGATGAAGTTGTGAAATTAAGGGCCTTGAATCAGCAGTTGTTGAGGAAGCTGCAGGGACAAGCTGCATTGGAGGCTGAGGTTGCAAGGCTCAAGTGTTTGCTTGTGGACATAAGGGGAAGGATTGAAGGGGAGATTGGAACTTTTCCATATCAGAAATCATCTAATGATATGAACTTCACCAATCCAAACCTGCCCGGCGCTTATGTGATGAATCCATGCAATATGCAGTGTAACAATCAGGTTTATTGCCTACATCCAGGAGTGGATGGCAAAATTGGAGAAGATATGGCCTTAAATGGACAAGGGTTTAGCAATTGTGAGTTTGATAATCTTCAATGTCTGTCAAATCAAAACTCAGGAGTAAAGGAGCTTGCTGGCTGCGGACTTGGGAATGTAGCAACAAATGGCAACGGCAATCCTTCTAGCACAAATAAGAGAAAAGGTAAAAAAAAAAAGTATCTATCCTTTTTTTTTTTTTCTGTTATTTGTATTAGAGTTGATGTGGAATATTGTGATTGATCAAATAAGGAACATGTAGTTGGATTTGTGTGATCACTTTTTTTTCTTTGTGTCTTTCAATCAATCTGTTCCATTACTTTCATTGTTATTTAAAGTTTCTGCATTAGTTAATAGAGACTCCCACCACCTAACAGCGTAGAACTAATGAAATTTTCTAGTTTTAACATGTATTGGTATTTGAATGAAAATAATGTCAGGATTCAATTAAAACTGGCATAAAGTGGTAGAAATCCTAAAATCTTAATGTTAGTTATACTTATACCACTCTTAAAAGGTGCATGAAGGTTCCCGCTTTGTGGGGATTGGAGGAGATTAGATATACTGCAGAGAAATTGTAAATTTAGTAGTGTATCATTTGCTTGGAACATGGTATCACAGTATTGTAAATGAACATTGACTTCTTGTATATTTCATCCTACTATTGTTGGAGATCATTTCATCTTATTTTTGCTTCTAATGAGGAAGATGCTTGTCAGATTTGTATTACAGGCTCCATTATATATATATAGAGAGAGAGAGAGAGAGAGAGACAGAGATACACACACACACATGTGGACACCGAGCTTAACAATGGCAGTTCCTGATCTTTTTCAATCACACATGTATACCAGTCATAAAGATGGTGTGTCAGGCTTCAGAGTTCTAATGCCCTTTTTTCCCTCTATTGTAAAGTATTTCCTCGCAGTAAATTCGCTTTTAAGATAAAAGAAAAGAATGTTATCTCAGGTGGTAAATCTTCTAAATTTAAAACCTAAATTATAGCATCAGCACTAAGAAAGTAAAAATGTTTTCTTGTGTTAAATGAAATAAAACTAGAATGCTGTATATTTTCATTGCAATGTTTTAAATGACTGATTCTTTTTTTTTTTTTTTTTAATTCGTTAGGAGGGTCTCGTGCAGCGACCGGAGGTTGAAGAGCTGTTTGGTTGGCGTTTTTATTTTTCATATGTGTAGATATTGTCTTCCAGTTATAGTTCTCCTGTTGAGCTACTGAATCTACTTCAGGTTGCTTTGTTGGGTTTGGTCAGTGTAATTTTCCCCCTCTTTTGATTTTCTTTTTTTGTTACAAAGACATCCAATAACTCTAGTTTTAATGCTTATAAGGATTATTCATGAAATACTAAGCTTTAGTTAGCGGGTTTATAGCTTGTGGTCCTTGTTCTGAAAGTGCTTTGCAAAGGAGACCTGTAGCTAGTAGAAGGTATGCGCTGAAACCAAAATTATGGTTTATTAGATGCTCAATGGTATAAATTTTTTATTTCCTCTTTATTTGCTACAGTTATCTTAGTTAACAAGTGTGATCATTTAATAAAGGGTTAATTACTCTGAACCTCATATTTAACTAAATCATCCCACACTTTTCAATATTAGATTAAGTCATTTCTCACGTTTATTTCGTTACACTAAAAAGTTATTCCGGTATTAAAGTTTTTTTCCTATTAAATTTACATAAACATTGAAAAAAACTTTTTACTGTAACAAGACAAACATGAGAGATAATTTAGTATAATATTAAATAGTAATGGACAATTTTGTTAAATATGACAAGCGTCAAGGGATTTAGTGTAATTAACCCAATAAAATACAAAACTCACTTTTGACCAGATTCTCTTTAAATAACAAGACAAACTATTTTTAACGACGGAATGATTTTTTAGTGTAACGAAGCAAATGTGAAAAACGACTCAGTCCAATATTAAAAAGTGAGAACGTCTTAGTTAAACATAGCAAATGTCAAGGGGTTCAAAATAATTAACCCTTAAATAAATTCATGATTGGCACTTTGTGCTGGCATTTTTCCTTATTATTTCTTTTAATTTTCTCAGTATCTTTCAAGTGTTTGGGTGGGTTATTTATGCATCTCTCTTCTTCTAAGCAATATGAATTCTTTTATTGCTCAATTACAGAATTTTGTGAAGGGCCCAGTGTTTCTTTAGTGAACTGGATAGAGAGTTGTGTGACACATAACTGTCCTCTGAAATTTTTGTGCTGGGCCTGGAACCTCACCGACAGCCATGATTGAGGCAGAAATAGAGAGGGAAGGATATTGTTTTGTGGCATATTTTCTTTCTGCTTTGTGGTAATATTTCCAAAACTTTTTCTACTGGCTAACTTGGTCTTATTCTAAAAGTTACATTGGTTGATGGACACCTTTGCTACAAATTATTTTCTACTTGGAAATTTTGTTGAAAAAGAAAAAAGAGGGTACAGTTTAATAGTATTAACAATTTTACTATTACAGTGAGCATATTTTACAATGACCAAGTAGTCCCATTTATTTTTGAAAGCAGTCCGTACCCATGCTGACAAATGCTGACAAATAGTCTGACATGCTGATGAATATCGAGTTGTTTGCTCCATCCGAACCATTTTAAACTTCTGATCACAGGCAAAGTTTGAGCAGCTTGTTGGCAAACATGATATGATTGTTGCTCACTGTTACCATTCCAAAGGTGAGAATACAATTCTGGTGTACACTTTGCAATAACTACACTGTTGCCTTCTAAAGGTGAGAATATAATTCTGGTAGGGACTTGGGTTCCTTGGCATCAACTTTTCTTATGAGTGGATGCTACTATGCAGACCTGACTAGATTCTGTTGTTATGACAGTAGTAAACAACTGTTTAGCTTGACTTTTAGATACTACTGAAGTTGTGCATTGGTTGGTCTTTTTTACGGCTCTTGAATGAGTGTGAAATGATCCAGAACTTATCATTTGTAAGTCCTTCATTTTTCTCTGTTATAAAGTTTTGAAATCTTTCAGAACTTCATTTGTCTCAAACATAGTTTTCTTTCTTAGCATCAGCTCGTTCAGGAACGTGTGCATGATAGAACATCCCAACCATCCATGATGTTTCAAAGGGATCATGATTGCACAAACAAGCATATATTTAATTGAGGACCACAAGATTCTTTCTTTGGGCACGATACCGTGGATAAGGTTGTCCTGTCCTGTAGTTCTAGCCTTTCATGTGTCGTGATTCTCATTTGGTTCTCTCATAATCATAAACATATGTTGGAAGTCTTGTTTTTCGGATTGCTTTCACCTTTTCTTTGGCCCTTCACTCTTATATCAGGAAAACTCAGGTCAGGGGGGTTGGTTGTTGCCTTAATAATTCTTTAATGATCGCCATTGTGAATAGGTGGTGCATGTAAAAGTCTAATATATTAAATAGAAAAAACGTATACATGCCTCATGACCAAAAATTCTTGTACTTCCACTGTTTTTACTATTTTACTATAAACTTTTTATGCGCGAATTTTTAAAATCTTGTTGAATTTTTTAGATTGAAATATCAATGTATTCTAACAGTCTGTTTGAAATAAATAGATTTTATAATTTTTATGAAATTTATTTATAAATCTATATTTTGTGTGTTTAATATAAATGAAAATTTATTTGAAATTGATCTCATTAAAGTTTTAGAATTGGTTGAGTGAAATGAATTTTATCAAATTTGATAAAATTTTAAATTGAATTTTAAAATTAGGAAATTTTTTTCATTATAATAAAAACACTTTTTATTTGTTTTTTATTCTTTTTTTTCACTCTATTTCATTCTTTCTTCACTCTATTTTTCTCTTTTTTCTTTTTTTAGTTTTTTACATTTATAAATATTTAAAAAAAAATAATATAAGAATATGTTTTTACACATGAAATATTTTATTACACTTAAGTTAAAATTCATTTATTTTTATTTTGTAATATACTAAATATATAAATTTTTTTGTAAATGAAATGAATTTTAAATTAAAATTGAATGTAAATCAATCATGCAAATAAAAGATATATATTTTAGTTAGAATATTTTGGATTTTACAAAAAAGAAAATTAGATATTAAAAAGAACTATATCTTTTTTGCTAATTTGGTATTTTCTATTCAATTAAATTTTCTACATTTGTGTTTAGTTTTTTTATATAATAAATCTAATTTTAAGTTATTTTTTAGAATAAAGTCTAATTTGAAATTTAATTTGCTTTGAAATTTGAATTCTGAAAGAATTACAAACAAAAATTCTACATAAAACTATAAAAATTAATGAAAAAAAACATTTAATTTCATGTTTGTTTTTTCTTTTGTGTGAAAATATCTGTTGATGATGCTAATTAATCTTTTGTTACTTGCATTTTAAACCTAAAAGCCTGCCCAACGAAAAACCAATTAAACAAATTGAGTAATCAATTTTCTCTACTAAATATATTGAAAAAAGTGATCAAGTACGATAAGCCTCAAAACAAACTAAGGAAAATGAAGCAATCTTAGTTTTTAACAGCTGCATTGATCTTATTAGCAATTGTTGCAGCAGACCAATATTCATTACAAATTGATCAAAACAGAATAGTATATTATATGATATGGCAAACCAGTTGGTATAATTTTTTTATAACAAAAATTAGTAAAATTAATTAACATTAGTTATTAATATTAAGTAATATTATTTTAACTCAATATTTTAATATGATGCTTTATCCTATTTTGATTAAACTGAATTTTGGCTAGATTTGTCAAAATTTTATTAATTTTGACTAATTTTATCTAAATTTAAAAAATTAACTAATTTTGTCAAAATTCGAAAAAAATTTAGATTTTAAAATCCAATAAAGTTTTAATTTTTTGCTAACCATATAAAGTAAGCTATGGCTGCAATACTAATTCTTCTCTCTCGGTGGAATCTGTTTTTCTCACATGCTTTCTCTGTAAATGGGCTAATTTCCTGCTCCAGGAGAGGGACCTTATCGTTATTGATCTTGCAATTAGGCATAACTTGCTGAGAAAAACTGCAAGAGAAAAATAAGTAGCTAATACTATCATATCTTGGGGATTAATGATTCAGAAATTTTAAAAATATGTGTATTTATAATTATAATCTATACTTATAAATTTTGCAATTAAGACTCATTTTTTTAATTTTAGTAATAATTATAGCTCAATTATAAAGTTAGGAGAAAATGAATGTGTTTATTACTCATTTATTAATTCATTTTGTATCAACTAAGTATCAATTATACTTTAATTACCATTCAATCAATTAAATGTCAATTAATTATAGCCTAATAAAGACACCTGAATTTGTAATTAGACTATAATTGTTACTAAAATTTAAAAATGGGTATCAATTACAAAATTTATAAATTTGGACTGTAATTACAGATATGTATATACTTTTGTACTTTCTAAATCATTAGACTTATCTTGGCCACCACAAGATTCAGGGCACTCCATGCCAGTAACTTGTCCGCTGGAGGGCTAACTAATCTTATCTTTGAGAAATTATTGAGGGAGGAAAAAATAAAGAGAAAAATAAATTTTATTTTTTTCATTTATTTTCACTCTTCATATTTGAATAAAGAAAAAGAGAGAATTAATTTTATTTTCTTGAATTATTTTTCCTTCTCATGTTAGAATAAAAATTATAATTCTTTACAATCCTTTTGTTTTCTCTCCATTTTAAAGGAAAAATAAAGAAAAAAATAAAAGTTATTTTTCTTTCATTACAAATAATAAAAATAATAATTTTTTTATTTTTAATATTTATTTTCTTTTTCCTTTTATTTTACCTGGTAAAGGTGAGGCAGTGCCTTGGAATGTTTCTCGCGTGCCATAACAATTTAGACCAAGTAACTAGGGGATGACAAGACCAAACAACTTTATAAGCACTTTTGATAGAAAAGACTAGGTGTGTAATTGAGCCGAGCGGGGCATAACTCTGTTAAACTCGAAGTTTGAGTTCGATCGAGTTTCAATTTTTAAGTTCGAGCTCAAGTTTAGTCAAGTATTCGAAGGATAAAACTCGACTCGATTGGATTCATTTATTTATATAAATTTTTTTTGTGAATTCTATAAATTAAAATTTGAGTTCGAATAAACTCGATTAGGTATGAATCGATTAAACTCGATTGGTAATATTTTAAATATATTTAAATTCAATTAGACTCATAAATCTCTCAAGTTGAGTATTTTGAATCTCGAATTCGGCTCGCTCGATTATTCAAATATCTCGAGCTCGATCTCAACTCAATTAATCTCAAATTGATTTCAAGTATTTTTCGAGTTGATCTCAAATAATTTGCGAATTATTTTGGTTCATTTACACTACTAGAAAAGGCACCATTGATGTCAGGCTTCCATTGAATAAGAACAGCAACATTGGGCTGGAGATGCCAGTGAGAGGAGATAAAAACCCGTAGGTAATCAATAGCAGTACGCATCATTCTGCCATAGATCACATACTTGGCGGTTTTTGGAATGCCTGCATCTGACCTATTCACAGCAGGGAATGATAGAGACTCTAAAGATCATGCCAGTAAATAAGCCCATTGCCTAAAATATAAAGACAATGCTTCTGTATTTGTTCCAAGGAAAATTTATTCAGTATTTTTTTTATATTTGACATTTAAAAAATTATTAATGAAAAATATTTTTTTATTAAAAAATTGTCATTTTTTTAGATTTTAATAAACTCATTTGAATGAAAAATAAAATATATAAATACATATGTTATTGTGTTTGTTATCACTAATTATCATCAATTACAACACCAATCAGCACTAATAGATGATAGTTGTTAGTTATCAGTGAAACTCATATAATTTTTTATTTTTATGTTTATTATATTAAATTATAAATAATATAAATGCAAAATATTTGCGATTTAAAATTTTATTATTATTTTAAACATAAAAATTATTATCTTAAAATATATTTTCTATAAAACAAATAACGCTCGTCTCAATTATAAACATTGTCATAGGAAAAGAGTATTAATTTGTTTTGCTGATTTATGCGTAGTCCTAGGGATGAGCTAACATATTTGCAATTATACTGGCAGCTTGAGCGAAAGAGATGACTTTTCTCTTCAACGATGCATATAGGTCCAGGACCCAGCGTCCTAATTGCAAGAGCCTTCACACTGGCTGCATTAGTAACATCAGGAAAGAATTTGCGAATCCTGCAATAAATGCACCTGCAAAGTCCCTAACGCACTCCCCGTTGTTGTGATCTATAATTTGGGTATTGCCTCTCATTTTGAATAAATTACGCCTGCTTCTCAACCAATTAAGTATTTGACCTTTCATTTACTCCAGATTCCGAATGCCCCGAGTCTGCTGGTGTTTTTCTTATTTTGCTGGATTGATTTTTTGACCTCTCAGCTCCAATCCCACCAATCGTTCTGCCCTCCCATGCTGGATTCTGCAGTGCTAAGACACCACCCCCATGCATCTCAAATCAATCCATGTTAGTTACTAGTTACAATGATTACAAGAAGATTGATAAACCAATCTAACACCTATAATTTTTCCATTTTCATTCTTAATAGAGTTGATTTGATAATATTGCAGCCAACATTATCAAGCCATCAACTTTGTAGAGATCAATCAATAAGTGCATTAAAATACAATATTTGTAATAAAAACATCATGGATGGTTACAACTAAACCTACAAAGAAAAGATGTCTTAGATCTACAGATGCTCATTGGCAATTAGCAAATCATCATCATCACGGTAAATACCCTCATCCATTTGCCACACCTGAAGAGTGTTGTCATCAGCTACGCTTGAAATAACCCAGGGCTCGTTTTTATTCCATGCAAAATCTGAGATCTTAGCCTTGTGTCCTCCATGGGAGAAAAGAAGTTCAGGAGGACCATCTTCAGCATCCAACTCTAATTGTTCATCCCCAATCCTGAAGATATCATAATGTCAGATGAAATATTCACTCCTTGGTTGAGTTAGCACATCACTTTACAACTTATATATATATATATATATATATATATAGAGAGAGAGAGAGAGAGAGAGAGAGAGAGCTTTAATAGAGGTCAGGCAGTAAGTCATTACAGTACAGGACTTAACAAGAAGATATAAGTACAAAGAGTGATGTAACTTATGATGTTGATAATAAATGAAAAGCAGTGTTGAACGATTGTATGACTACTCTTTTCATCAGCTAAATGTACTAATAAGCAAGCTCCACTAAACTTTGCAATGCTTCACAGGACGGAAGTTTCATCTTCTACTTGAAGATCGGAGGAAAAGAAAAGTCAAAGATATTATTGCAATTGCTTTTTTTTTTTTTAGCAGTAGGATTCAGAACTAAACTCTGTTCGAGCATCATCTTCACCATCTAACCGGCAGCCTATTAGACCAAAGGACTGGAATTGCAAAATGATTATCGCAATTGAAAAGAAAAAAAAAAAACTAAAATATCAACTACATTCCCTTCTAATGGCAATCATGAGATAAAAATAAACTCAATTATGGAGAATAAAATGGAGAAATAATTTATTAGTATTTTATCAATCTCTGAATTGAAATACCTGTTCAAATCCCAAACATTCAACCTTCTGTCATCAGCTGTAGATGCCAGCACTGTCTCGTGATTAGGATCCCACTCCACTTGGAAGACCTCTTCTCTATAACGAAATAAAAAATAAATTACATCCACAATGAAGATACATTTTCCTAATTAAGATATGCATACTTACAAAACATAAAAACCAATAAACTTTTTCTTTTTCTTTTTTGGTTGATATAAACTTCAATATATTTCAAAAACAAAATGATAAACTACTTGTTTAGGCCAATAAAAATAAATACTCACGACACAAGCACACTCTAAAACAATGGCTGATGCATAAAGTAATCACCAATACATAATGGTTTGTTGGCCTGTTTTCACATTATGGGCCATTTCAAGACAAATACTTGGGGAATCACAGGTGAAACAGAGTATTGAACTCTACAGATCATTGTAGACTGTTAATCAGCCATTACAGATGTTACCCCAAATATGTAACATACACCACTCATTTGCAAGCTAATTGTTTGGAAAATTTCATGGCATCACCAAACCACAATTATTATTCATCTTATAATAACCATGGCCAGAACAACAATCACTATGTCAAAACTAGGATGCAAGCTGTAAGCATAGTGAGGGAAAAAATTAAATACGACATTTGAGTATGTGAAAAGCAATTGTATATACATGGGGCTAGGCACAGCCAAGAATTTAAGGTGCTTATCTCATTTTTGTAACCAATAACTTAAGTAATACAAGATTGTATTTAAGGACACAGATAACAGGTCAAATAGACTTCTTGATATAAAAGCAAGCAATACTTATTGTGATCTCAAGAAGTGAAAAGAAAAAATAAAAAAAAAGATGCAAAAAACAAGTGGACATGTTTCAAATATCTAACTTTAGGATGTATTATCAATATTGTGCTTTTATATTCTGTGGATGGACAGAAGCTCAATCAAATAGCATGTGCTTGAACATGCAACTAAGCCATAAGTCAGATCAGTGTTAAGCATGCATTTAGAAAAAAAAATAATAATAAATAAATAAATATAAAAAAACCCATTTTCAGAATGCAGAATATAAGCAAATCATGGTACTGAATCCAAAAACCATTTGGGAGGCAAATAACATACAAGTGACCACTCAAAACATGCAGAGGCACAGTCAGCTTCCGCATATCAAAAAGACCAACAGTAGCATCTGAAGATGCAGTAGCAAGAATCCATTCATTATAGGGATTGAAAGAAAGATAGTTAACCTGGGAAAAACACACCAAAATGTTAATAGAAAAGGTAACAGTTTTTAAGATAACAAAGATGATGTAATAAGCAAAGCTAGGAAAATGATGTGCAGATTTAAAAATAAAATGAGAAGCAGGCCTTCAATTGTTGACATAATAATTGGCGCTTATTGCAAATACAGATGAAGTTTGCAAAAGCTTGCCCACTACTTATTTACAATTCTACATTATGTAGTTAACAAAACAATTCTTCATAAGAACATTTAATGTAGAAATGTAGGCATCTAGCAACCAATTCCAGTTAATAAGCACACATGCCCATGAGAAATAAATATCCAGCACACTTACATGCACATGCACCAACCCATTAGTTACCAACACTTCTAACGTTCTTACTTAAATTAAATATCTTGATAAATAGTTTTTATCTTGTACTTTCCCCATAACTTTTTTAATATTGATCCAGTTTATCGTCTAGTTCACCATTACTTAAAATGCTTTTGGGCTTTCTGATGATTGTCATTGTTTACTAAAATGAAAATACCTACTATGTGGATTTATGTACTTAATTCCCAAACCCATAAACATGCATTCATCAGATGAAAAGAGGAATTTTCAGTAGATAGAAATTCAATTAAAAGTTCAAGTAAATGTCTGATAAGTTTGAATGGGAAGTTCAAGTGGATCATAGCACTGATAAATGCCATGTCAGTCCTGCAATCAGCCATTTTACTCAATATAGGTTCTCCAATGACTACATCAACATTTTTAAAAAAATAGATTTTATAGAAGCATTAGATGTACAAATGACTGTAATGAGTTAAACTATCACTAGATTGGTTCACCTCTTTCTCATGGGCTTTAACAGAATGTTGGGTCTGATTTGTGCGCAAGTCCCAGATCATTAATTGACAATCATCACCAACAGAACCAAATAAATTCTCATTCTTCAAGTGCCAAGACACATCTTCAACCACGTTTCCATGAGCCTAGAAAAATTCCAAACACCAACAATTAACCATCTAAAGCATCACAATAAAAATTTTTTTTTAAAAAAAAAGGTTAACATAATCTGCTGATAGTAAAAAGATAGTCATAAGATCACCTCAAAAACATGCATTGCATCAAGAACTTTATCTTGAGCAGTGGCAGTCATATCCCACAGGCATATTCTATTATCATGTGAACCACTCACAAGATAACCCTGCTTAAAGGGACTCCAAGACAATCCATACCCTTCTTTATCATGACCCTTCAACTTCAAATCTGGATCACAACAATCCTGTTGTTGCTTCTCAGCCTGTTTGGTAGAATCAAACACATAAACCTCGCAACCACTTGTCTTTGCAGCAACAATAGCTGGGTTCTGGGGCATACACCGTGCCCTATTTACCTCTCCATCAATATGTATCTTTTGAGTTATTTCCACCTACCAGTGTGCAAATATTTTAAATCATTTTGAAAAGCAGGCACGTAAAGATGCTTAAAAAGGTAAGGGAAAAACACTGAGATAGTAGCATAATAAAACTTAACATCATCAAAATAATCGAAAAACAAAATGAAAGGAGGACTTCAATCATTATTTATACCCAAAAGCCGACACACAGTGTATTTAACAATCACAAGCACACTATCTGAGAATTGACTATTACTCTGGTTCGGGGAATAAAAGGCATACTATTAAACTTACAAAGATAAAAATTAACAATCTCAAATAAATTGTCATAACTATCAGGTAAGACGGCAAATCCATCCACAACATAGCATTCAAGACATACAAAACCCTAAGAAGTAGCGGCAAATGGAACAATTTCTTGCTACTAATTTGGCCAGTAACCTAAAATCTGATAACCAACATGAAACTTAACTGCTGTAGCCAGTCACTCAGTATAATGATAACAAAATATTCCCTAAAAACACGACAGAAGCTACGATATTTTGCTACCAAGCAAGCACTCAAACACTCACAGCTTAAAAACAAGTGCATGGCGGAACAATTACCATTGATTTACAAAAATATTTTCTTTGAGGGTTTGACTAAACAAAGCAATTACTTTCACCTACAAAAGACAATCTCTAAACAACACCAATAATCCCCAGATTTCAGTTAGTAATTTTATCGAACACTTAATACGCATATAACAAAAAGCTAATCAAAGACAAACCCCGTAACTAATCACCTTAGGAATCACAGGATTTTCAGATTTGACATCAAACTTGGGCTGGGCGTTGCGGATGGGCAGAACGGCCTCAGCAACCATGAGGAAGTTGGGGAAATCATCGGAGGTATGGGTCCCAAGGATGAGCCTGTGTACGGTGAAAGAAGAAGGGTCAGAGGGATAGGGCAGTGGGGCGGAGAGTGGGACCCAATGAACGGTGAGAGACGGCCACTCAAGAGGGTGAGAAATGACGAGGTCGTAGAGGAATGGCGTATTCTTCTTCCATACTGAGAATTCTTCTTCCACCTGTTCTGGGGTTGGTTCTTGCTCTTCTTCTGCTCCCATTGTTAAAAAGAGGGGAACAAAAATGGGGTTTAGACAATGCTGCGATATGTGGGTTATGTAGCGGCAGAGGGTTTGGTTTCCCGCCAAATGGTGAAGAAGATGGAAAGATGAAAGATGCTATGATTAGGCAAATTATATTTGACCTTTTCACAGTACTTTATGAATCCAGGATTCAAAACAAATGCAGCGATAAATATGAAGGAATTGCTATTTTTATTTCTTTATTTTTTTAATAAATTTTTTACTTTAAATCTTTTTTTTACAAACTTTTTTTTAACTTTAAATATATATTTATATTTTTATATATCTCTTTTTTATAATTTTAATTACATTGACATTATCATTTTTCTTATAATTAATATTTCATATGTTTAGAAAAAATAAACTTTTTTATTAAAAAATGGTTTAAATTATAGGTTTATCAATTTTCATATTATAAAATAAATTAAAAATAATAAAATATTTAATTATAAAAAATAAAATTACAATTTACAAAATATGACTTATAATTTACTGATAATAAATCTACAGTTTATACTAAATAAACCTGTAGTTTATAAAAAATAAATTTATAATTTACAAAAAATGAACATTCAATTTACTAATAATAAATCTAAAGTTTATATCAAAATGAACTTATAATTTATAAAAAAATAAATTTATAATTAATAAAAAATAAATTTACAATTTATAAAAAAATGAATCTACAGTTTACTGATAATAAATCCATAATTTATACCAAAATAAAACCTATAGTTTTATAAAAAAAAAAAAAAAATCTATAGTACAAAAAAAATGAGTCTATAATTTACTGATAATGAATCTACAATTTATATCAAATGAACCTATAGTTTACAAAAACTAAACCTATAGTTTGCAAAAAAAAAAAAACATATAATTTACTGATAATGAATATAAAATTTATACCAAAATGAACTTATAGTTTATAAAAAATGAATATACAATTTACAAAAAATAAACTTATAATTTATAAAAATAAATTTACAGTTTATTAATAATGAATTTATAATTTATACCAAATAAAATTACAATTTATTATAAAAATAAATTTACAGTTTACTAATAATGAATTTATAATTTATACCAAATAAAATTACAATTTATAAAAAATAAATTTATAGTTTACAAAAAATGAACCTGCAGTTCATAAAAAATAAAATTGTATATTTAAACTAATCAACCTATACAATGTAAGAAATGAAACATAAAAAAATATATAAAATTCATTTAATAATATTAAACATAAATTAATATAATATAATATTTAATATTTATATTAAAATAAAATTATATTAATGTAACATTTAATATGCTAAAGTAATAATATAAATTATATATAATAACACAAATTATATAATTATAATGACATAATATTATTAAATAATATAAAATAATTATATGTTAGTATAATTATATATTGTATTAATATAATCATATATAATATATAAAATTATAATATATAAAAATACACAAAAATCTCATTTAAAAAATGAAAAAAATAAAAAGTTATCTATAGGATATAGAGTATGGAGAGCCATTACGCATGTCTCTTTTATTTTTTATTCTCGCATGTATTATGGACTTTGATTCATATTACTGTATGAACAATTGTATATGAAATAACAATTAGATGCAGGGTATCAAATTCGTGTTGGAGCTCAACAAAATTGTACTAAAAGCAAAGTTTTAAAAAGGCTATGTTCAGACATAAAAATGTTAATTAGGGGAGCCCAACAAAAACATTTGTATAATATTTTTAAAATGGAATCCGCCAATAAATTGATAATTTTTTATTTAATTTATATAATTAATTTAACTAATTTGATTTAATAAATTATTAATTAAAATTTTAAAATATATTTAAATAATACTTTAAAATATTTTAAAAATTAGAAAAAAATAACAATACAACAAAGTGTGAATGTAATTTTTAGAATTATTTTTGATATTTAAATTTTAAATAAAATAAATTCTTAGAAAAATTTAATTTTATTCTAATTTTAATTGATTTTTTAATTAATCAAATTTTAATTTTCATCCAATCGAATCACTATTTGATTTTTTATTTTATTGATTATCCGAATCACCAAAAATATGTAAACCACTGCCAATCGGTTGAGTTTGTCCTTTTATCGTGGCTTCAGGTTGAGGTGCCTAACTTATCATAGTCGAAGGTCTCTTATTATATTAGTGCCACAGATAGCTACAGGCCTCATGATAGCGCTAGGCACAGTTGAAGCATTCAGATTAGCACCAGCTGCTGCACCATGCCTCATTTGCTCGCAGATAGCGCCACCACTAGCCATCGCACCAAAATTTGGGCTTAGTACTATTGAAAGCGATCGTTCCTGTAGGAGCCCTTGGCTCCACCAAGGACTTGCTTCCCTTTTAATTTTCTACCTGCGTTGTTTGTATACATGAATTCACTATTAGTACAAATTGATTTGTGATATTGGTTTTCCCACTTGTCACAACTGAGGATTTAGATTTTTTTCTATTTGCAGATTTAAACCATTTTGTTTCACATTGAATAGTTTAAATCATTTTTTTAAAATTAAAATTTTCAAAAAATAAATTGTTGTTAATAAAAATAAATTTTAAAATTTTTTTAATTAATTAACTCAAAATTTTCAAATATAATCAGTCAGTGTTTATTCAAACATAATTAATTATAATATTTATTTAAAGTTGAAAACATCTCAACCCCACAACTGAGGAGCCCTTGAAGTGGTCCAATGAGAACCTTCAACTTCACTTGAATAGTTACTCTTACTCTTGTATTTCTGCCTTTTTGCTTGTCTTGATGAATTAAAAGCAAATTAATGTAAATTACTAAAAGCACCATACGTCCAACAATAAAAATAAATTTTAGTCACTAAAATTAAAGTAGCGATGCCTCTGCTGGCTTTGTCCTATTTGGGCGTCCTTTGGTATCATGTACAAGTATATTTCATAATTTGTACTTTCTATTTTCAAATAACCGATCTTTCTAGATGTGCAATTTAGACTCAAAAAGTAATTAATTTTAAATAATATAAATTGATATTTTTTTAATTTTTTTAATCAAAATTCTACTGATAATACTAATAAAAAAATAATTAATTAAAAAGAAAAAGAAATTGATGATCATAATGATAAATTTAAAAAAAATTAATGTTATATTGGTATTCTAAAACGACAATTATATTGAAATAAAATCTTTTTTTTTTTAAGTGTTAGTTAAATACTCATTATTCCCCCATTTTTGGAGGCTTTTCTTTTTTTTTTTCATTTTCATTTTTTCTATTTCCCTTCTTTAATTGTCCAAGTCTTTTGATATATTTTAGAGAGACAATGCTTTTAAGAGTGGGTATTCAGTTCAAACCGAATCAAAACGATTAAAAGTAAAAATTTATATTTATAGTTTTATAAACCACACTGAATTGAATAATATTTAGCACCTAACAAAATCAAATTGAAATATTCTGATTTGATTCCATTCAATTTTTTGATTTATGCTACTTTAAGACTCAATATCATTGAGGTTTTTTTATCATACTAAATTTTATTTGTTTTACATTTCATTAGACTAAATTTTATTGAATTTTATTATAAAATTATTTCTTTAATATTTTTATTTAAAAACACAAATTAATAGAAACAAGTCAAAATATTATTTAAAAAATAAATTTTCATGTTAAAAATAAAATAAAAATTTGAGATATAGAAATTCGATTTGATTCAATTTTTAAAAAAATTTTAAAATTGAAAATCAAACCAAATTAAAACAAATAAATTTTCTAAAAAACTTAAACTGAATGAAACTAAATTATCGAATAAACCAAATTAAATGTCTGAATTAGCACACAATTTGATTTTTTGATACGAACCTAAGAATGCCCACTCCTAATTGCGTCTTTATCAATCTGTAGCCACATTATTCTCCTTTTAACATGCTACAAGGAAATTTGATGCCTTGGAGTAAGTTGATTTCTTAAAACAATAGCACAAATCATATGTGAACATGAACTTTAAGTCAAATCCCATTTCCCGTCAGGGCAAGACTTGCTTTTCAATTTCATTTACTTGTGATAATTATTATACAGTCAAAAAGTTCTCATCAAAAGATATGCATGGCGTGCAACCATTTACTCTCTAAATTTGAATTGTTAATTTTTTGTCATCTAAGTGATGATATAAAAAAATATTGTCACTAAAACATTAAATTTTATGACAATTTTCAAAGAAGTATCACAGATTTAAGTAATAAAATCAAATAAATATCTTTTATGATAATTATTTTATTTATAATTATTTTATTTTATAATAAAATAATCTAATAATAATTTTTAATTATCATGTAAAATTTTCTTTTTATAAGAAATAATATAAATTTATTATAATTTTTTTTAGATATAAATAAATAAAATTTGACATCAATGTTAAGCGATAAAAATTATTTGTTGTCACATTGCAATATTCATAATAATTAAGTGATAATATAAAAAAAATTATCACCCAAAATTTGAAATTTAATAATAATTCTTAAAGAACTGTCATAAATGTAAGTCTACATTATGCTAACTTTTAAAGAAGTGTCATAAATTTAAGTCTATTAAGTGTCATAAATTTAAGTCCATTCAAAAAATTTAATGGTCACGGCACCATACACAACATAGAATTACAATCTTTAAATAAGTTAGTTTATGGGTATTACAAAGGCAAATGTTGCATATATAACTATTGCAAGTGCACAAACTGTTTCAAATAATACAATGATAAGTAAATATCGTTTCTACAAGAATTGTTTTACAAGTACTAAAAAACTAAAATTTTCTATTATCTAACAACCGAATAATAAAATGATAATAAATAAAAACTGAAATTACAAAAATAATTAAACAAAATTGAAATTAAATTAAAAGAAACTCTTATGACAATGATTTCTAGACAATTTGGGTATACTGCAATATCATTTCATAAATCTATCAAAATAATTGTTTCAATTGAGATTGAATAGTGTTTGAAGAGTTTATCCAATAATCTCTCTTGAGCAAAATTGAGTATATTATTACTAAAATTATGTTTACCTTCATGGTCACTAAATTCAATAACAATATATTAAGTTTCATAAATAATTATTGAATATCTCTAGAAGTTGAGCATGCTCTTATCGTCTAGGACTAACTCTAAACTTTCACTATCATTCTATCATTTTTAATCTCAAACATTACACAGATGTGGTCTTTCATATGTATATGATTATATTAAATTAAGACACTCAAAACACAATTAAAGCAAAAATCATTTCATATAGACTTTCACCTTAATCCCTATAATTGAAAAATTAGTTCGCCCCAAAAGAAGAAAAAGAAACAAAAAATAAAGAATCCATTGAAATGAGTATAAGAAAATTCGTAAGAAGAGTCTTGCTAACAAAAATAATGAAAACCCTAAGAAAAGATTTTTCTCATCTTCATAAAATATTCTTTTTATTTGTTGTTAATGCAGATCCACTTTTCACTTCTCAAAATCTGCTCTTTTTTCACTCAAGAATCTCTATCCAAATATGTCAAATCTTGATGACTAAAAGGAGGTCTAAATTGCATTTGGCAAACTGTCTTGCACGATCTGCATGACCCGATGCATGGGTCATATAACGATCTATGCATTTAACTGCTGCCTCAATCTTGCACTATTGATTGGTCAATTTTGTGTCTCTGCATGGTTCAACGCATTGTCCATGTAATAGCTCATACAACACTGCTAAAAATTGCAATTTAACTACTTTTGAAGAGATTCTTGTGCAAACATAAAAGAGACATAAATTAACATATTTCAAAATAAAAAATACTTAGAAAACAGGGAAAATTTCTAATTTCTAACCTAAAATTATATCCTAAAAGAATTCCAATCAACAAACTCATTTAAGTGTTAAGAAATCATACACTAAGAATACAATATAATGCTCAAAGGAGATTCAAACTCTCACTAAAACACAAGCTAACCCACCTTATAAAAATAATCAAATTCTTAGAAAATAGCTTAATTTTCTAAGTAATAGCACTTTGAAAGCAATTAGACATTTGTTGTAACATTTCTAATGACTTAAAAAAATTGTTAGAAAACTAGTCACTAAAATTGTTAGAAAACTAGTCACTATTGATAGTACGATTGTGTTCATCTAACTCAAGAGTGTCATTTAGCAGCTCTCTTATAGTCAATTAATAAGGGGCATGTCACCCTATACAATTCATACAATCTAATTTTGGCACAAGGCATGTTAATTTTGGCACAAGATATGTCTTGATATAGAGACTTAGCCAATTTCCAAACATATTTAGGACGAGCTACATAGAATTAACACAGACCATATCTCAGTGTAATAGTTGTGACCTTTCTTATACTAGCTATGATGCCTTATAATCTTCTTAACTTGAATTTTCTTAATTTTGTACCCTAATCTAAGGCTCCCAAACTTTATTTTTCTTCTTAAAAAAGGATTGGAAATGATGTAAGGAGTACCAAATGGCTTCTTAATTATTTGAAAAACTTTAAATGGCTTTTAAATGACTTTGAAGAACTTAAGCTTTGAAAAGTTTGTTTAAAGGACCTACATTTACACATAAAACACTTTTGTGCACACATGAATAACATATAATTACTTGTATTATCAAAACAAAAATTAGAGTCATTGATTCAATACTACTCTTACATTTAATTACCAAGTCAATATATATATAATAGACACACATCAAAAGAATAAGAAAGAATATATTTAGTTACTATTGTACATTAATAATATAAACAATAACAACAACAATATCATAAGCAATTATTAGAGCAATAAATAACTTATACATAAAAGATAAGCACATTCCATATAATTGGTACATTACAAATACCAAACCTAAAAATAACTCATTGCCTTTCCATTGATAATTTCCTTTAGTTAGTGGTCTAACCATCTCAGTTATATCTCAATTATCCCTAACTTTACTTATTTGTTTTCATACTGACCTTAACTTCAAAATGTATTTGTTTGCTCTAACATGATTTCGATTTGTTTAAATTCTATTCAAGTTTCAAGGAGCATGTGCCATAGCCTAAATAACCTGATAAGGTATCTATTTTGCCCAATGTGGCATGATGAGTTGGTATTATTATGGCACGTGTCTTAGTGACATGAAGCAAATTTGCAAACCCCCCCTAAAAAAATCCCACATCAGGAATTAAATTAAAAACTCAATAAAAAAAAATGAATGTAGTTAGCATCTTGAGTGGCGAATTCAGATCATATATCCACCAACATCACAAAGCCATAAAAAGGATTGAAAAGTGAATAGTCTTGAAATACAAATTCGACTTGTATATCTAGCAGTAAACACAACAGACCACTAAAAATAAATCTAAAATGATGATCACAATTCCATAAAAAAGTATGCAAATTTACCATATTGAGTTACAAGTGGGTAGTCACCAGCAATAAGAGTAATAAATTTATCCCAATTCTTAGCTAACCTTAACAATATAGTTGCACCATATAAAGTGGCATAAATTATAGACGATCCTTTTGGATACGCAAAATCAGCCTTTTCAATCACATTTAAACTTTGCACAACTCGAAAAATAAGAATTGATTAGACTGCGATAACTAGTTACTCATTATCAAATTTAAAGTTGTACCAGTCCAAATGGAGTAGATGGTGGTTTTTGGGTTAGTAAGAGGCATAAACAAGCCTAAGGATCCAATTCGAGTCACCCTTGGCTCTAAATATTATGTAGGCGATGGAAGGTGGAGCGAGTGATGAGGGATCCACGTGTAATGTGCAATATTTATTTAATAGGTGTCACAATTATCTCCATGTCATTAAGCCATGGGTCACAATAACATTAGTTTATCATGCCACGTCGAATAAAATAGCTAGCTCATCAATCCATGTAAGATATGGTACATGCTCTTTGAAGATTGGATAGAATTGAAACAAATCGAAATCATGTTGGAGCAAACTGATACATTTTAAGTTAAGACTATAACTGAAAAAATAAATAAAGTTGGGGATAATTAATATGGTTATGACTTAATTATCATATAATAACACATTATTAAAGCATTTCTCATTGATAGTTTATTTTAATTATGTGAAACTTGAGTGTATATAAAAAAACTTTAAAAATGATAATTTCATCTATATTTCACCCTAAGCCTTAATTATTATAGTGATAGCAATCTAATTATAATCATCACTTTCATTGACTACTCATAACAATGGACTACAACCCTGTGAAATTAGCATGTAGGACCATAAATAAAACTCTAAACCTTATAAGATAATAAAAAGCAAAATAACTCACCTATTAATATCATTAATGCACCAACCATGAAAGGCCACCACCAAAATAAAAAGTATTTCTCTTTCCTTAAACTAGAGAGTTAGAAAGGTCCACACTAAATGTATGATAGTTGAGGCCTAACCCTAGATGTTTATCAATTAAGATCCATACCAAGAGCTTCATCAATAAATTCTTCAAAATGGTTAAAACAAATACGAATTTGAGAGATTTTGGCTTTTAAGGAGGCATAGCTTTAAATTATTATTATTATTATTATTTTTATTTTGAATGAGGACTAGTTTGAAAAGAAGAGAAGGAGAGCATTAAAATATCATCGTTTCTTAGATAACAACTTAAGTCTCAGTTACCTTCCATTACTCTCTTCTAGCTTAACATTTTATATGAAATTAATTATATGTGCATAATGGGCTATCAAAGAAAGCACTTAATCTAATAAAATTATTATATAAGAGCTTAATATATAAAAATAATACTAGAGGAGTTCAATAGTGTTACTCTCATTTAAGTACCATAGATGGGAATGAATAAGGCGATGACAATTTTTGTAGTAGAATTAAACTTTAAACTTACTCATATAAGAAAAGGTAGAGTGACAATGAAATTGACACCATAATTTTATATAAATTTGGTGATAATCCACTTATGTCTTTTCCTTAAGTTCTCACTTAAATCTTTTGTACTCAAATTGCTTTTGAGTGTAATTCATATTATTACAACTCTAGACTAGCCTCACTAGATTTAACCAACAAGCTTGCCAAGTGTGTATCAAATCGTTCTCCAATAAGAGATTTACTAGTTACCATTTTAATTTTAACCAACATAGTTTTTAGGTATTATATTAAGTCTAACTCAATTTATCCAATGTATAAATTATACCTTTTACAACTAAAGATTTTATAATAAATACCTAATCCTAAATTAAATTTGATCCTCATATAAATTATGTAAATAATACTCAAGAAAGGCTTTTATAAGATGTAAACCTAATTATAAAGAATAGACGAAGGAAACTCTTTTAACACTTGAAAGCTTGTATACCTTTTTTACTCTTGATCTGGTAAACTTCTAAAGTTCATATAAGATCTTTTTTTTATAGCCCAATCTCTAAAAACTAGTTAGTAGATATATTTTACACTTTTTCAAAAGGCTAAAAAACTAGTCATTATAGGGGATTGAACAAGCCATTTAGATATTTGAACTGTCATTCAATATGATGCACAAGTTGTTCCAAAAAGTTCTCAAGTTATTCATTCATTTTGTAATTTTATATTTTCAATTCTTACTTGAACAATCATTTATAAGCTTGAAAGGGTGTTTAAGAGGCTATTCGCCAAACGAAACAAATGTTCTAGGAGACTTTCATATGAGCATTTCTCATTTAAGTAGTCGTACATCCTTTAAAAAATTCAAAACTCATTTGATATACTAAAAATTACACTTAATAGTCTTTCTTTCCATATATAGTACATCATCGGATTCTCCATGAATCATTTTAGAGGCCATTTTAATATATGTTCAAATTTAGCACGACCATTTTCTACTAAAATGATTATAACATTCTTTATATTCCTTAGATTTGTGTATCATTTGATTCTTTAAAAATTAGATTTCTTTTAATTATATATATATATATATATATGTGTGTGTGTGTGTGTGTGGCTTTCTTGCCATGTTGGCATACTTAGAGACTAAGTATACTTGGTCATTATGCATTTATTTGTGGACTTTGGATTTTGCTTAGCCATAAAGGCTTAATCATGATAGTTGATAAATTCTTAAAGGCCAAACACTCATGCCTATATAAAGGCATTTTGCAACCTTCCCAAAGGCTATAAAAGAACGTCCTATCATTTGTAACAAGTCTCATTTGAGTGTTTTGAATATTGCGAGTTTAGGGTGTACTTGAGGTCTGAGATTTGAGTGTTACTCTCCACATATTTTGTACTAGTCATTTACTTAGTGAATTTTACTCCTCCTTCGCCCGTAGACATAGGCTTTAAAGTCGAACCACATAAATTTAGGTGTCTTCTTTACTTGCCTTATTATTTCTCAATCTCTTATTTCATTGTCATCCTTATTTGCTACAACATTTATTCATCTCTGGAACAAACAATATATATAAAGTCTTTTTAACTCATCTAAAATCACTTTACACATTGGTTCAAATTTCATCATTTTGTAGATATGATCAACTTATCTTCTTCTGAATGGATGTTTCATACTTTATTCTTACTTGACTAAATTATTTGAAAATTTCCAATCATTAAAGATCATCTCCATTCATTAAATCTCTTCTATTTTCTTAGTCATTATTTTATATAAAAAAAAACTTAGAATAGATATAAAAACTTTTTTAATATTTTATTATATTCAAAACCTATAACATTCAAACATTGGGGTTAACAAATAGTATGAACACGAAAAATTTATTAGAGGTCTAAGGCTAATAAGCATTATTAATAGGGGTGGAAAATAGATTAGATTAGATAAGTTTAACTTGGATTATTTTTAGATTAAGTCCATTTTAAGTCACATCTTTTTTAGATAGATTTAGGTTTAGTCACTTTAGTTATGAATGAGTCGGATCAAATCATCAAATTAAAATGCAGAAAGAAATTCAAATGATTTTTTATATTTGGATATGATCACTCATAATTTTGATTTTTATAACAGTATTATTTTAATTTATAAGTTATTAAAATCAATTCAATTTGATCGACCCATGGACTAAATTGAAGTTAGATCAATTTAAGTTATTTTGTGGATTAAATTAGGTTAAATTTGGATCGATCCAATTTAGAGTCGAATCAACATTATTTATTCTTCAATTTTTTTTGAGCAGTTCAAATTAAATTTTCAGATTAGATAACAAAATTATCAATCTAATTGTTAACATAGATAATCAAATAAAGTCTAAAATCTCAAGGATTCAAATGTTATTTTAACATGCTAAGAAGAATTTTGTTCTAGTAAAGAGTAAAGCATTTAAGTGAAATTCAAATTCAAATATATATTTTATTTTACACAGTTTACGAGATAAATATTATGTCAACTTGCATTTTTCATTGTACCTTTCTTATATACTCATCATTATAATTTTAAATTTTATGTTTTGTTGTTATCACAACGTTTGCCTTGAAAATACAAAAATTATAATAATTTTATATTTTCAAATAATATTAATGAAGGTTAAATTGAAAAACTAGTAATATAATTTTTTTAAATAAAAATGATCATATATTTTATAACATCTAGAAAAAACAGTAAAATGAGATTGAAAAGATATATGTATTTCACTAAATATGAGGGAAACATTTTATATTAGTTGACAAAATTCGAAAATATTTGATATTTAACTAGTTCATCTTCATATTTTTTTTTTTCTTTTAGCTTTTATATGAACTAGAACCAAATCAACTACTATAATAACTAAAACCAAGATAAGCAAATTAAAATACTTAATTATTATATTTCACATAATAACTAAAACCAAGATAAGCAAATTAAAATACTTAATTATTATATTTCACTAAGTAAAGTTGTTCTTAGAGTTGCCAAATTAACCCAGATGTTTGGTACACTAAAAAATAAAAACATAATAAAATTTTGATTCTATTTTCATAAACGATATCTTAAAAAAAACAAGAATGAATTTTCAACAATTTAAAATATCTCACCATTTTTTATTATATAATATACCAAATAAAAATATCAAAATCTTAAAATATTTATTTTAAAATAAAATCTTATTTTTATTTATTGACGTAACTAAACATGTCAACACAAACATGAAAAAACAAAAGCGAAGTCCTCTTTTAAGATATCCACATTTTTTTTCCTTTTTAAATTTCAAATTCTAGCAATGGATACTCCAATTCAATAATGAGATCAAACTGCATCATTTGATTCTTCTGTTTTTATTATTATATCACAAAGTACCAATTAATGATACAGAAAACTTAGAAAACAAACAAAATAATTGCACAATACCCACAAAAAGCAAACCTAAAAAAAGCTCTAAAAACCAAACTAATTAACAACACCCAATAATAATATATGATTATAAGCCTATAATATAATCACATAATCGCACAGGCTTGCGGGTTCTCATCGCTAAAAGCAGTGGTGTATCGAACTTCAGCGGAGCTGGCGCGTGCCAGCTGGGATACTTGTTGGCTGTCCGCTCTTCTCACGTACCCAGCTGGGGCCTTCTTGTCGTAGACCCCAGGGGCGTATGGATGGGCCACAACATCGTATGGAACGTATGGCCATAGCTCTGCTTTTTTACCCGTACGATGAGCCACGCGGGCCACCACTTTGGATGGGTCGACGTATCCAACGACCGTCAGCTTGTTGGCCTTACGTTCCACGTCTACTTGTTGTACACCTTTCATTCCCTCCACTGCTCTCCTCACCTTGCGTTCGCATCCTTCGCAGTCGATTCGAACCTTAATCTCCACCGTCTGATCATTTAAATCAGCCAAAATACATACAATTAGAATCTAGTACATCCCACGGTATCTTTGGAATAAGTAGACAAGAAAAAATGGCTAGATTAGTCTCACTTTATGGAATATTTAAATGACCAAAATGCCCTTAAATTTGGTGGTGCTATGCTATGAGCACTTTGGCGTGTAACAATCAGCTATATAATCATCATATCACCTAAGAAAAAATTCTACAATCATCATAACCACTTTTGACTATATTTTTTTCTTTAATTTCCTATATGTAATTATTGATGAGATTGAATTGTTGCCTAACAATTGTTTCCCAATTTAATTCCTTTCATAATTTTTTTTTAAAGTATGGTTCTTTAAAAATTTTTAAGTTTCTAATTACACACTCATCACTCAATAATTAGCTCACGATTATTTAACAATAAATAATAAAAGAGCTAAGATTTTCATATTAAATATTCATCATTTTGACTTATTCGTAGATATATTGAATTTTTTAACTGAAGAGGTGAATTTTAATATGAAATTTATTTTTAAAAAAGATATTTTTTAATCGCTAAATTATATTTACATGCGCAATATAGTGACAAATTTAAATTATTAATCTTATTGTTTGATTCTGAAAATTTTTTCATAATCGGTTTGCAAATTTTAAATAATCCTAAACTTTACGAACATGATCTAGTGATAATAACCAACCTAAAAGCTGAAAAAGGGCAGTGTGAGGGAGATCTGAGTTGGCCAGCAGCATCAAATTATATTCAGACCAAGAGAAAACAATTGATGCTCCAAATCTAGTGTGATTCCATTGATCTCAACTAAATGAAGCTTAAGAGAAGTAAAAGGAGTTGTTGCATAGCAACACGCAACATACCTGCAACTGCTTGCGTTTCTTGTGCTTGGAACTGCCAGTGGTGCAGTCAAAGAGATCAGAAATATGATCAAGAGCACCCATTATCGTTTCTCCACTTCACTTCCCTTTTTTCTGATATATGCAGCAAAAACCGTTTTAGTTTTGAATCGCTGTAGGGCGTAAGGCTTTTGGGTTATGGATGCGAGCGTGTAATGGGCATAAGTCCCCAATGGCTCTCGACTTGTTCATATATAGGGAGTTCCACCAGGGACCGATTGGTCTTCCTCTTAAGATCTCAGTCGTTGGTGTCTTTTATCGTTTTCCGGGTTGCTTGACTGGGTTTCTGCCACGTATCCCCTGTTATTTTTTTAATCGGGTTTAGTTTAGAGGATCTGTTATTGACTGTTGCTGCGCTGCTTTCCATGAACCGACCAGAGGTGGTGCGTCGGCCCCACTGAACATTTTGGCGCGAACTGAGAGGTGGAGGCCCACCTCAGTTATGGTCATCAACGTGAAGTTTGATGTGTGTTTGATGGCGGTGGGACCCGACCTTTATACTTGGGTCCACACGTTGGCTGAATGCGGAATGGTGGTGGTGAGTGGATGGCTGGTTCCTGTCTGTATTTTGAGGTATGGCCCTATTTAATGATCTGTGTTCAATCTAATCTTGGTTGGGTAGAATCACTCCTATAAATCTGTCCATTAGGATTTAAAACACCTATATCACATATTCAAGTTATTTTTCTTTTAAAAAAATCTTGACCGTCCAACTCTCTCTTTTTTTTTTTTTTTGTTTTACTCTTTATTTAATTAGAAAAAAGTGAGGAAAAATTAAAAATGTTTTATTTGATTTACAAATAAAAAAAGAAAAGAAATAGAAAAAAATTATATTTTTTAATATACTTTTAGAGAGAAATTACACTACTAATTTCTCTCTAATTTGAAGAGACATAAAAGAAATATGAGTTAAGAAGTGTTAAATATATTAAATTGTTGAAATATCTTTAATTTATCTTCATATATTATCTATTTCATTTTCATTTGTTCATTTTTTTCTTTATCTCTACACATCTGTAATTGAAGTTATAATGAATATATGATTATTATTCTTCAAATTGAGTTGTCAAGTGCAATTTAATTTCAAAAAATGAAATTTATTTACAATAAATTTACTTTATAATCATTTATATCTTTCAAATGATTTTGATTTTTTTATGCAAATAAGAGATTCAAATAAGAAAAAACATAAATTATAATTTTTTATTTTCTCTTTATTTTCCTTATTTCATTTCTTTTCATTTTTCCTGCATAATTAAAGCATCAAATATAGAATTAACACTTTGAAGCTACCATCATTAAGCTCGACTGGCGGCAAGTCTTTTTTTTGTTCATTTTCTTTATTTTGTTTAATAAAATGAGTTATTGTATTCTATATTTTGGTCATTTTTTTATGAAAGTTTTTGTCTTAAATTTATTTTGTTGTATATCTTATTGAGAGTTTTGGTTTCTTTTTTTAGAATTTTGGTAATTTAAAATTAAATTTCATTGATTTTCAAATCTATTATAACATATTATATAAATATTAGTCCAAATTGTGTTATAACACTATATTTGATAGAGATTTCCATAGTTGATAAAAATATAAAATCATTAAAAAAATTTTATAGTAAAAATAAAATCATAATTTCAAAGCTGAGGCGATGTGTAGTTACTAGTAATGTTGAAGACTGATTTCATATTGACATACTAAATTATAAGAATTTTTTTTATCGTTGAAGATGTTATATGACTATTTATAGATTTTCTATTATTCTAAAAAAATGAGTGAAAACAGTTAGATGTATTACCATACTAAAAAATTTAGCCACAATTTATATGCAAAAATATTTAAATATGATTTTAATTTAAAGAAATTTGAAGTACATAAATTTCAAATAATATAAAAATTTTTAAGCTAAATTTCATTCAATTTATTAACTTATTTAAATATAATATTTAAAAAATTAACTAAATTCAATTTAATTTTAATTTAATTTTAAATTATTAAAAATATTTATAAATTTAAATAAATAAAAATTATAAACAATTCAATATAATTTAAAGATAATCAAAAAATATTTTAATATATAAACCTGACCTATCTTGATATATTTATAATCTAAAATAATCTTATCTAAATTCATCTAAAAAAAATAAAATTTAAAATTAATCTAATCTTACTTTTTTACTGGATCCGCTTATCACCTCTAAAACACACCGTTTGAATTCTTTTCTAATTTTATTTTACATATAGTTTAAGGATATACAATTACATATAGTTTAAAGAAGATATGGTTATTATTTTGTCATTTTGTGTTTAGTTTTTTTTATGCCCTTCATTGTAATTTTAAATTTTATTTTTTATCACTATATTTATCTTGAGAGTATAAAATTATAGATAATTTAATATTTCAACATGATATTAATAAAACACTATTTTTTTTTATAGATAAAAGTAAGTATACATTTCGAAATATTAAAAATAAAAGAATATTTAAATGAAATGGATTTGTTTTCCCCAAAGTTTATGGGATGTACTGTAGTAATTATGTATTTTATAGTTTATTACGATAATAATTTTTTTTTTCTTTTGTTGCAATTCTTCCAATATTGATCTAATCATTATTGTGGTAACTTGTTGGTTTAGTAGAAGAAGAATTTTATTTTAGTAAAATATAAGCTTGAATGAAACTTATATTATTGAAAATTTAAGAATAAAAATTTGATTGACTATTAAAACTTATATATATATCAAGAATGTTATTTTATTTATTTTCTTAATATTCAAAATAAAATAATGATAAATATAATAATAAAATTATTTTCGGCTGATTGCATAATCAACTTTTAAATACTTCAGTATATTCTAAAGATAAATTGTTGTTATATTTGCAACAATTTATAAATATCTTAAAATTAATATTAGTTCAAAACTTGTTAATTAACCTACTGCAGTAACAATCAAGATTTTCAAAGACCGCCTTAAATGAAATTTCAACCTTTATTGTTGGATTACATTTGTATAGAGCTTATAAAAGAATATATATATATATATATATATATATATATATATATATATGAGGTATAGATTATTAAAAATAATTGAAACTTTAGCTTTATTAGTTTTGACATGCATATCTTCCTTTAAATTAGATTATATTTTGAATCATTCAGATTTTTATTTTATTTAAAAAATGTTATAATTTGACAAAAGTCTAAATTAGAATTTTAGTTTTTTAATTTTTTTTGCAAGATAAAAAAAAAAATCAACAATTAGGCTGTTTTCCCAACATGACAGATAAATTTGTTAAAAAACCAACATTTAGGCTGTTTTCCCAACATTTATGCCAGTATCAGACGGGCTTCATTGAACAATTGACATTTCCAGTTCATGCATGCTATTTTATTCTCTCTTCTTTTATCCAAAAGAAAGAAAAGGACGCAATCATGCAAACTTTTCTTGAGAAAGAACATGTAGCTTGGAACCTACTTCTTTGATGAGCCATCAGATGGTTGTTTCGTTGACTTGTTCATGGCATTAGTAGGGTTGCATATTACGAGTTTGCATAGGGTTATTAATTTTTGTGAAAAAGATTTAAAGAAAGAAAAGGAACAGGCAATGGAAGAGTAAGGTGTTATGTATTTGTGTCTTCTAAAGCTCTAACAACTTGAAAAGGGATTTGCAGAAACTGAAGTGGGACAAATACCAGTGACTGTGTTCTTTCCTTCCTTTTAACAATGTTTTCAGAATCTAATCCTACTAATAAGATTAGATTAAAAACTGATTAGTGATTTAGTTCGATTTAATATTTAAAATTAATCAATAAAAATCAAAATTGATTAAAATTAGAAATTGAACCAAACTAATTTATCTTAAAAATACATTGTTTTATAAAAAATTTAAAATTTCTAGAAGTTATATTATTTTACTCAAAATTTAAATATTACATATATTTTTTATTATTTTGTCATATTATTTTTTTTATTTTTTGAATATTATTTATATATATTTCAAATTAATCAAACACAAAATTAAAAATTTATAAATTACATAATTATGTCTCAAATGCAATTTTAAAAACACGACTCAAGTCATGCCTATAGAATTGACCATTTAAAGAAAATATAAAATTTCATTTATACGTGAAATTTAAAAAAAAAATTCAATTTTGCCCTTATATTATTAATATCACGTAGAATTTTAAAATCATTTAATTCAAAACTAAAGATAATTTAATCTTAATTATTCATTTTCGTCCTAATTTTAAAATTAATTAATAATTTTTTACTTCTAATAAAATCTCTTAAAAGCATCAATTATATTAGAAGTATTTTTTAATGGGTCAATCAAAAAAACAAAAATGTGGTCCATTATGTTTTTCTTTCTTTTGTTCTTGAATTGTGTTCCGCATGGGGCTGTGGGATCAATAGATTTTGATTTCGAATTTTATTTGCAAATATTGAGTGACTAAGTTCTGCAGGCTTTTATTTTTTATTTTTTCATTATCTAGGTTTCCATTTTTTTTAATTAATAACTCAAATCCAATACATATATATATATTAGTTTGAAGTGATAAAAAAAAAAAAGAATGTTTCTCTCCTACCTATGTTTGGGAAATTATTTAGAAAGGAAAAAAATAAAAAAAGGAAAATAAATTTTATTTTCATTCATTTATTTCTTTTTTCATGTTCGGACAAAAAATAAAGGCGGAAAAATAAATTTTATTTCCTTCATTTATTTTCCTATCCCATATTTGGTTAAAACACAAAGAGGAAAAATAAAGAAATATCAAGGGTAAATATATAACTTTATCATAAATTCTTTCAATCATCATATTTTTCTCTCTAATTTAGAGGAAATATAAAAAGTTATTTTTATTCATTCTCTATTTTCTTTTCATTTCCAAATAATGAGAAATTGCAATGATTATTTATTTTCTTTCCTCTTTTATTTTACCTCAATCCAAACAAAAGGTTATTATTGTGAATTCAAATCTATTAAAAATAAAAGTAACTAATGTGTCGAATCAAATGAGTATAAAATCAGTCAGAGTCCCTCTCGTAGGGCTTTCTCCCCTCTGTGGGTTCTCGTCCTTGGGTTAGGTTTTGGACCTCTTGCTTGGCTTGTAGTTGTCCATTTTTTTTCTTTGTTTTGTTGATTCTGTTGTTGTCATGTTTTCCCAAGTCAAAATGTATTCTCATAATGACATAGGGCAAAACAAGTTGGACGAAGTAGTGATTACCGAAGAGCAAATATCTTGCAGATTAGATCGAGCCTCTTTATGCCTATTGGGATCTCTATGTACCTCAAAATGTTTTAACCAAATGACCCTAATAGCTCCATGCCCAAGATATGGAAACTGAAGAAAGGGATAGAGGCGAGGATGATTGATTCAAATGTATTCTTTTTTCAATTTTACCATTGACATGATAAACAGAAGGTGTTGGATATGGCTCTATGGTTTTTTAATAAGCATGTGTTAATATTGAAAGACATGAAGGGGGATGCTCCTCTTTCATAGATTAAATTCTCTCACACTCCTTTTTGGATTTGAATATATGACCTCCTTTTCAATATCCAAAGTACATCTACAATCAAGGCCATTGCTAAGAAGGTGGGTCTGGTGATTTCTATTGATGAACAAAGTATCGTTGGGTAGAATAGATCAATACGAATTTGATGTCTTGCCTTTTGAAAAGAGGTATAATGATAAGCTGCCAAATGGGGTGTCTATATGGATAACATTTTAATACAAGAGGTTAGGTACCTTTTGCTATCAATGTAGTATGTTGAGACATGAATATCTGGATTGTTATAATGTTGGGGAGGTTGGTGAGGACTAAGTGGATGTATCTAATATGACTTATGGGGAATGGATACGGACATCTCTTTTAAAATTGCTTGCTACTAGTAGTGACACCAAGGGAAATGATCCTAAAGCCAAGTGCTAACTATTTGTGATGAAACCAAAGGCATGAGTGGGAGATCAAACTGTTGTAGATGGTAATAGCGGAAACGATATATCATTGCTAAAAGAGGAACAAGGTGGCACTTGCATTCATGGGCACAGTTCAGGGATGGGTTCTGGCTTCAACTGGCAATTCAATGAGGGAATTTCACCTGTGGCATCACAGGTATATGAGACATGAAGTATGGGAGCAAATTGAGAATGTTAGGATCTCTCTCAAATAAGTAGACATGGCCCACCATGTGCACAAAGAAATAATTATGCATGAGGGACTCGTGGCAAAAATGAGCTTGAGCAAGGAGTCTACTGACAAAAATGAGTTTGATAACTAGGTTATCGAATTTGTTCAAAAGAAAAAAAAACTTAGGCTTGGCAAGTGCATAACCACTCCCCTTCCTTATCTACTTTCCCTACGTTGATTAGCAAATGTAAAGTAAGATGAGAATTAGAAAGTTATAGTAGCAAAAATAAGAAAATGAGGATGACAAATCAGTGTGTGGGCCTTTCTTCAATATTTATATAAGTGGAGGCTGAATCTCAGCCCCACCAAGAGCCATGAGTACCCTCATTAGCAGTTCTCATTCTTAAAAAGTTGTTTCAGTTAGAAGTTCCCAGTCTTGTTTTCCTTATGGAAACTATAATCAAATCTTTTGAAGCCAAAAAAATTAAAAGAAAGCTGGGTTTTGCTGGATTATTAGTAATGGATTGTATGGGTGAGGGTAGATCAAGAAGCGGGAGTCCGTGTCTCTTTTAGAGAAATAATCTGATACACCTTGTTTGGATGAGATGTTTGTAATGAATTGGAAAAGTTATTAATGGAATGAAATGGATTGGTTTGGTTTGGAAGATAGTGTTAAATTATATTTATATTTGGGATGATAAGAATGTAATGAAATGGTTTGAAAGTAATTTTGTTTGTTTGCACTGGAATGAAATGGAAGGTTAACTTAAAAATTGACAAAAATACCCTTATACATACAAATATAATTTTCTTTTATTTTTTCATTTATCAAATATGTAATATTAAAATAGAAATTTATTGTTATTATTCAAAAATGATATTTTGTTTTTATT